>BQNB010080470.1:0-14409 GCA_026074375.1 Tanacetum coccineum
TTTCTCTATAGCCAATCTGTATTTATACAAGTTGGCTATCACCCTTAGCAGGCTGCAAAGATCTGTTCAGTTTGGGACTCACATATACTAAATATTAAGGCAACTTAAAATTCTAACGACATTTAAATCAAATTAAAACTAATTAATAACTAAATTAATCCAACTAATTAACTAAAAATAACAAAATAAAACTCTAAAAACTCAAAATGCAAATTTTTAAACTTAAATGTATTAAACTAATTTTTAAAAGATAGAAAATATGTTTTTGAATTTTTTTAATTATTCAAAACTATTTTTTAAATTAAATAATACTAAAAATTAAATTAAAAATACAAAAATTAATTATAAAAATTTGAGAAAATTTATAAAAATACTAAACACTATTCTAAGGGGTTACTGAGAAAAACGAGTGAAAAGGCTACACCTAATAAGCTGTGAAAAATCAATAAGCTAAAATAAGCTAATTACTAAACTGTATTTAACAAATAAAGGGTGCAAAGGTATTATGAAAAAGACTCAAGAGCGCGTTGGTTGAGGTGTTGTGTGTGTGAAGGGAAGGTCACAGGTTCGAACCCTGTGACACCCTTTTTGTGAAATTATATTTTTTTATTTTCTTTTAAAATAGCTAAAGTTTAAGTAGAAACAAGCAACTTTAATAAAGAGACTTCAGACTAAAGCTTATTAATAAGCTAGAAAAAGCACAAATAAAAGTCACAGTTTAGCTTTTTAAAGACTACATGATTTAGTTATGACTATTTTGTCATAATAAGCTTTAAGATGACTAATAAGCTAAAAACAAACCTATAAGCTAGAAATAGACCTAGTACTAAACTTAATAAGTACTTAGGATAAGAAATAAGCACAAACTAAAAGCTGAAAATCAACTAAAAGTCTTAAGACAGTGGACTCTAAAAGAGGGATTTAAAGGACTTTTTCCAAAACTTAAGCTTAGATTTTAAGCTAATGAACACTAGGATTAAACTGAAATATGAAACAGATTAATGACTGGACACAGAGAACACAATTAAGGCAGAATTAAGCAAAGAAAATAAAGAAATAAGCTAGAAATGACAGATTGAAAATACAGACTACACTAATTATTTTTGGGTTTTTTTGATGTAAAACGGCTACTTGCAGACTAGTTTTTAAGACTCTAAAACTCATTTGACACACTATAAACTAAAAACAGGTTGAGCTTAGACTACAATAAGCTAGTTTAAATAAAAATCAACCAAAGAAAAGCTAGAATCAAACCACAAATTGATCTGCAAACTTAAACTTTTTGGAAGACTCCATTAACTAGCATTCTTTACTGATTAATTTGACTAAAACTTTTAAAAAGCTATTCTAAGAACTTATGACTCAAAACAAATGCTCTATGATGCATATGAAACCAATTTTGATCACTAAAAGTATACCTTAAGCAAAAATCAACTAACAAGCAATTTAACACAACTTTAGAACTAACAGACTTGGATTATAGATAAAACAACTTCAAAACTTAAGAAAACTAGTTCTAAGCTTATGAAAACTACTACTTAGGACTAATTTAAGCTTATGAAATCTGACTTGATAGCCAAGGACATGTTTAACTTGATTTTACCATATTAATCAGCCTTGTCCCAGACACCCCTTTAAATCTTTAAAAACTAATTTTAAGCCAAAACATATTCAAATAAGCTTCAATTTGTAAAAACAGATGGAGAACTAGGCATATTAATAACAAATAAGCAAATACTTAAGGAAAATAAGCCCTAGATAATAAGCTGAATCTACAAGCAGTTTTAACTAAAAACAGAACAGTTTTAACTAAACTTTAGCTAAACTATTTTAAGCTAAAAAAATTAGACTTAATAAGCTAACATTAGATAGATGAAGCATGAATAAGCATAGAAAAAGCACCAATAAGCAGATTAATAAGCTGAATAAGTAAATAAGCTAAAGTAGAAAAAGAGCATGTACCTTGATCCCAGCTTAACAGGGATCTAATTTGCTCAAAGGAGCTTATCTACAAGCTCTAGCTTATCAGAGATAAGCTGGTAAAGTCCCTATAAGCCCTTCTATTATTGGCTTATCATCTAAATTAGCTTAAACTTTCTTTGAGGTATCTTAAGGAAATATGCTTATTCAGTTAAGCTTTAGAAAGCTTAATTGATTAAGTGCTAGGCAAGGAGTAAAGGAGAGCTTATTGAGCTTATTTGATCATTTCTAAACACTTATTAAATCAACTGGCAGAAAAGTAAAACAGGAATTCATTAAACAATTTAAGTAAAACTGAGATTTTATTAATAATCAAATGTTTACAAACTTTAAAAGAAGAAATTATATTAAAAACGAAACAATAAGCTAAAAAACTACACTAATAAGCTACTCAATATTACTAAAGCTAGATAATCCCTAACTTTGTGAGTGCATCCCTATTTATAGTGATGAAGTGAAGCTTCTAGGCCCTTCAGGAGCGTCTTCAACACCCAATCTGAGCCCTTGATTCCAAATCCATCTATATAAGACCTTGGATATCCTCCACGCATTATCAACCAATGAAATCGCTCAGGATTTCCAGGGTGGCTTAAATGGCGTCATCTGTGAGTCACGTTGGCTTCTAGAAGGATATGGGAGTGAGTGGATTGGTGGAGTTACCTTGTGTAAATCGTTATGTGTAAAATGGGAGGGAAAGGGAAGAAGATACACAGTAATTTTGACTCTGTGTTATCTCTTTGACTTGGACTCGGGTTATTAGGGATTGGGCTTGGACTTTATATCTTGGGCCTGGACCGGGTTAAGAATAAAGGGTTTTGGACTTTAGGATTTAGGCTTAAGTTTTGTATAGTGTAAATCTTAATGGGCTGACTAGGCCCATTAAATGAGTACGGGTTGGTGCATTTAAAGATGTATACGCCTTCGGCTTTGATTTCTTGCATTCTTCCAATCTCGTGCTTGGTTTTGTCCTGTTTGCTTCATTTTTGTCTATTTTTAGATATATCCGTTACCTGTACAATACAAATTACAAAACACACATATACAATGCATTTTTATGTATTTTTGGTCTTTTAAGCTTATTTTAATAAGGAATAATGATATGTGATTAAACACATATCAATGGCTAATACCCGAAGGTATTAGCCTTCTAACATCATAATTAATACAAAAGTAATAATTTAGCCAAGGTAAACTAACCGAGTTAATGAATGATACCAAAAACTAGACGATTACAAAAGTATAAGAAATTACACGTTATCTCCTATGGAATTAATAACGTTGCTCGACCTATTCTGCTCTTTTTCTCCTCTGAAAATTGACTTTTGTGGTGTCTTCCAGAATATTTTATTTCCATATGGCTTGAATACGGCGTATTAGTCATTCCTAGATACGGCGCATTGATCTTGTTTCCTTTGTGGTCTTTGGAGAGTGTAGGCACAGATATGCCGTATCTTTCTTGATAGATATGGCGTATTGGTTGTCAGAACAGTAGTCTTCAAAATATCTTCGTTTAAGCTCCAGAATGCGTTCCTTTTAGTAAATCTTTACCAAGTACTCCATAATTACTGCAATTCTTAAATACAAACGATTAAGTAGCAATTCTTTGGAATAATTATACAAAACAGGTTAATTACATAGGATAAATGATGCTATAAAATAGAAGTTATTTGATGTCATTAAATATCCCTCCACTTGAATCCTACTTATCCTCAAGTAGCTAAGGATTTTTCCGTTTAAGCATTTATTTGATCTATTACAAGTACACAACCAAACACCTCACGAAATAGAAAGATGAAAACACCCAAGTCACTAAACTAATCTATGTGGTAACATGTAACTAATTCTCTCAATTGCTCGGTCGTGATGAGTATTTTATCATAGGCTTGGCAAGGATACACATCTCCACCACTAGAGGTAAGGAGTAACAAGTTTATAAAGATAAAATGGTTTTTTATTATAAGGCTTAGGGTTGATCATTCTACAATGTTTGACCAAAAGTACCACACCAACAAGGCAGCTGAAGCACACATACATGGTCGTAACGACGGAATAGACATGTGTGTTCGATCGCATCCTCATTCGAGTTTAACCAAGGGTTAGGATGAAGAATGATATAGGGTAGGCATCTTCTAACATTCACCAATAGTAATAAACCAACAAGGCAGCTGAATCATGCATACATGGCCGTAACGACGAAATAGACATGCATGTTCGATCACATCCTCATTCGCGTAATACCCATGGTTAATGATTAGGAAAGGAAATTAAAATGTTGTTAAATAAAAAATACAAAACAAATAGATTAAGTCCAAGATATAAGTTGCTAGACACTTTTTCTCGACCGTTACCATGATTAAGACACGACTATTTAAAAACGTCTTGATCATAGATCAAAAACAACAACCTAAGTTGGCGTTCCCGTAACGATCAACTTCCCAATCATCCCATACTTTACATACTTTACAAGGCAAGTGGTGATATCTACCACTTTATACAATACTCTACATCGTTGATTTATAAGACGTATCAACGAACAATCGATCCTTTGTATAATTCCTTCGGTAATTGCGAAACGATTATCTTCAAACTTTCCTTTTCTTTTTTTGTTGTGATTTTCTAATTTTTTCGATTTTTTTTCACTATACTATACTACGAAACTCGGTTTAATTTCGACATCTTCACGATCATAATAACTCCGGATAATTCCTTCTATAATTCTTCATTCTTCGGACGTACCAATAATTGCGTTGGTAGTAAAAATACATGAGTTTTGACTACTTTATATCCCATTTGCAATGTGCAAATTTCTTCTCAACCGTACCAAAGATAGAAAATTAACACAAGAGTCGGGAAATACATACTTTACACATTAAAAAACTAGCAACTGATAAATGGACTTAATCTAATAGGGTAGGCTAAGGTGTAAAGGTGTAATGAAACAAACATAGTTGGTGTTATTCCTTAAGGATTGGCTCTACAGGTTGTTCTAGGGGTATCTTACTCTTATAGTGAGAGTAAACAAAGGGTTTATACGAGGGTTAACTAACCAGTGTAGTTAGTTAATAAATAACATGTATAGATTTTTTTGAGTGTAATCCTAAAAATTTACCAATTTAAACAAGTTACTCTATCTAAATCCATAGTACTTATTATTGTGGTCTTGAATAGATATACCACACAAGTTCTAAAGTCTACAACATCACCGACACACTCATATTTTGTAGAGTTTGGGTAAACATTTGGAAACGGATAAGGTTAAATCCTTACAGTATCTAATAAGGGTTATTGTGTGCGGGTTATGTCACAGGTAACTTCACAAAAGTATGCTTGATTTTTTTTAAATTTGAGCATAATTTAAGCATTTTAATGTGAATAATAGGACAAGTATACATTCTAATTCCCATTCCCCTACTTGAATTATACAACGTCCTCGTTGTATAGATAAAACATTAAAAACAGGAATTAAAAAGAATTAGAATGAGAAACTCCCCTGATATTTTGCTCGGTAGATTCTCCATGTTGAGTTTATGAGCAAGAATGTGTGTTGTAATGCATCTATATTCCAGCATGACTACAATCACACATAGGATTCCAAATGATTGATACTTCACCAACTTTGTCGATTTCTTTGTAGCGAGGTCCTATGCAAAATATAGGAAAAAAGATGCATTACTATCTTGGTACCTATGGTTAATTTAAACTAAACTAAATACTAAATACGGGTCAGTCTGCCAAATACGCCGTATTGCCAGAACTGACAATAATGTTTAAAGTGCATAAAAATAAAGGACTAATAACGTCCAGACAATCAATACGCCGTATGGTATGGAGCGGATACGCCATATTGATGTTTAGGAAGACAGACTCGATAAAAATAAATAACAATCCGGGTTGTCTCTCGGGAAGCACTTTTCTTTCAGCTAGTCTTTAAGTTAGACTTTTCTTCCTTCTTTTTTACTCCATCTCATGCACGCTTATATGCCCGCGTGTGAGCCATTCTTCTATCTTCACATCTCGAACATATTCGGGTCCTAAGTTCAAGACCCCTTTGTAGAAACTCTTGAGCTTTTGGTACGAGTATGAGATTTCATTCATCATATCTTCCTTACTCACCTTTAGTAATGGCGGGATCTTGTTGCATTGTTCATTAGTGTGGTGTTTAAACCTCGGATGTGACCGCACCATTTGGTAAGTAACTTCATCATTACCATTGTGAATGGTAATAATTCCTTCGAACCGTTTTGCATTAATCCCAACTTCTCTTAACCCGGTTCGCCAAAAATAACATCTCTCATTCCTTCATCACGATAAGCATCCATATCCTCTAAAACTGCAAAATGTGTTAAGATAGAAAAAGTTCCAACAAAGATAGGTATGCTCATTAAGTCTCCAACTACATTATTTTCCTTGTATTCCAATTTGTCCTTCCTTATAAAATTATATAACTTTTTGGACATCACATTTACGTACAAGATAGGGAAAAAATTAGCGTGTAAGAATTCAAAACCTACCATGCAAGAGAACTTCAAGTTGTAGGCACAATCAATACGGATCTTCTTATCGTGGTCGCAATCACTAGGATATCCAAAAATTTTGCTAACCATTGTAGCATCATTCCTAGTTCTAATTTCCTCAATTACCTCACCTTCCTTAATGGTGGGCATTAAATCATCAACTTGATCTCTCCTAAGCTCTAGTGGTACATTAAGATCATTTAGTTCTATGTAATCCTCAAAGAAAGGGTCTAATGATCTATTTAACACCAAAATCTCTCCTCTTAGCCTAGCTTCTAAATCAAATTCTATTCTTTCTCTTAAGCTTAGCATGTAGACCCTCTTAATTAAACTACTAGCAGGTTTAACACTTTTGAAAATTATTTTCTCTTCCCTAACCCTTAAAGTAATCTTCCTTTTAAAAACATCAATCTTAGCATGGGCGGTAGACAAAAATGGTCTTCCGAGGATCAAAGGCACTTTGACATCCTCGGGCATATCAAGAATTATAAAGTCTACGGGGAAAACAAATTTACCAATACCTACTAGCACGTTTTAGCAATTCCTTTTGGATATTTCACAGTCCTGTCTGCTAATTCAACTGTCAACTTAGTGTGAGCTAATTCGCCTAAACCTAAGTTAAGGTAGGTTGAGAGAGGCATAACACCAATGCTAGCTCCTAAGTCAGCAAGGGCATTATTAAAGCAAACACTATTAATATAGCAAGGTAAAGTGAAACTCCCTGGGTCTTTCTCCTTTTGGGGTATGGATTTATCGATATATGAAGCTCCATATGAATATGCTTCCAAAAATTATGGTCCATACAATCCCTTCTTTTCTTCACAGTAGTAATCATTCAAACGACTTAGAAACAGGATTGTCGTTTGTTTTGTCTCGTACATCAGTATACTGTTCTGTCCAGTGGATACGACGTATTGGTGTGATCCAATATGGCGTATCGATCTTGTATCAGCTTCAACAATAGTTGAGATCGACTTGACATGGTCTCTCGGGTTAATCTCAGTGGAGCTCGGTAAACTTCGAAATCCTCTTTCCTGTAGTACCTTGCTCATTTGCCCGATTTGGATCTCCAAAGTTTTAATTGATGCTCCTTGGTTCCTTATGGCAGCATCCGTTGAAGCTCAGATCTCTTTGATCAAATTGGAGTTATCTTCATGTCTTTTTGCCGATTCACTCATAAAATTGCTCAGGGTATCTTCCATAAATTGCCTTCGTTCTTGGTACGAAGGATTCACGTTGTTCCTTTGATAGAATCCCGGAGCAGTTGCAATATATCCCCCTCCTTGAAAAGGTGCACCAAATTAAGTATAGTAAGCTTCTTCGAGGGTTTTCCCTTCTTCCTTGAGTGGGAAATCTTTGATGTATTGGGGACCTTTACATTGTTCACATCCTACTTGAGCACATAAACTTTTTTATTCACTTTCTTGATTTCTCTTCCAAGATTATTGAGTTATGCTTGTATGGCTGCTAATTTGTCAGAAGTTTTAGTACTTCTGGTCTTTGAGGTTCCATTGTGCCATTTTTAAGAGTATTCAGCCATTTCTTGGATGGCTACCTTAGCATCAGCAATAGTCTTCGATGGTATGGCTCCTCTTGAATCAAGAATTTGTCTAGTTGGAACATCCAATCTATTATAGAATAAGACTACCTCCTGCATCTCTGTTAAATAGTGTTTAGGACACCTCGTTTAAATCGCTCCTAATCTTGATAGAGGTTTCATCGGGTTCTTGCTGAAAGTTGTTGATCTCCTCCATTTTCTTTGTAGTACGAGCAGGTGGGCAATATTTGCTTAGAAACTTTGTCTTCAGATCTTCCTAAGTTGTAATCTAACCAGATGGTTTGTTTTTTAGCCACCGGCTTACGGCTCGAGTTAAGGACATAGGGAAGGCTCTAAGCATCACTTGGTCTATATTAATATCAGGGATGTGGAAATCCATGATCTCAAGAATTTCTCGATAAGTTTGTTCGCATCTTCATGATCCGAACCGCTTAAGGTGTTGTCACGTAGTTCCTTGAGAAATTGGTCTTTTAATTTAAAATTATCCATGTCCTCGATCTTAGGCCTAGCAACTCCCGATCCATAGTTGGCTCAAGTTTTGCTCATGTATTGTTCCATAGTTTTCGCCATTGTTTCCGCAACTTCTTCCTCTGAATATTCTTCTTGGTCAGAAAATAGATCGAAATCAGGCAATCTCGATTCGTCAAGACTTAGTGTCTTGAAGTGCTTCCTTAATGATCGAAATTCTCGTTCTAGATCCTTGAAAGGTGTAAATAGTTGCTTAGTCGAACTTCTTGTCATGCACTACCTGAAACAAGGGATAAACAATCAGTAGGATGGGCTCAGGAGAAAGAAAGCACATATATACGGAAATTGAATGTGAAAAACCAGATTTGTTACTATATCAGATAGTCAATAAACTGTATTAAATGGAACTGAATACAACGTATTAAACTTTTTGAACGAATACTTTGTATTGGATAGAAAGTTGGATACGCCGTATCTAATGGGAGTGGATACGCCGTATCAAGTTATCGACCAGAATAGTGTATTAGAAAACAATTAAAGGGTAAATAGACAAAGAAGTTACTATACTTTCCTAAAAAGTTCGCCTAAGTTACTCAACTTTCATTTTGTTCACTTAGGTTACTGAACTTTTGATAAACATACACCCCCATAATTTCAATGTTAATCCGAGCAACCTGGACGTACATTTTTAGGTAAGTTAAGTAACATAAATGTCATGTTTTTACAAGTTCAATGATGTTTATGTATATTTTTGCAAAGTTGAGTAACCCTAAATGTCATGTTTCATAAGTTTAGTAACCTAAGTGAACAAAATGAAAGTTTAGTAACTTAGGCGAACTTTTTGAGAAAGTATAGTAACTTCTTTGTATAATAACCCAACAATTAAATATGCAAACAATTAAACACATAAATATACAGAATATACACTAATCTAAATTACACTAATCCTAAGGGTTAGATCTAATCTAATGATAAAAACCAAAATATCAAATAAAAATCAAGATTAATTTCCACTATCCGGTAACGGCGCCAAAAACTTGATGTGTCGTCGTGTGGTTGTAAATTATGATTCAAGTTTTAAATTTATATTTTTCCGACTTAACCAAAAACAACACTTTAACGGGCAGTGTACCCGGTCGATGGGAGTTTCGTAGTAAGTTGGGTGTCGATCACTAAGAGCGAGAAACACTTTCAATTTATTAATACTTTGGTTTTTCTAATCTAAGTTAGTCTAATCTATGTTAAACCTATGTTAATCCTGAATCTAATGATAAGGGGGGGTTTTCAGTCTGAGAGACTGGCACAGGTTTGTGGTGACTAAAATCAATTCAAGACACTAAAACGCACGCAATCAAATTAACATAAGATAAAAGAGTGGTCTAGCCAAATATAAAAAAACTGTATTAACCATTATTAATCCATTCAGAACGTTGGTTTGTTTATTTAGTGCAATGATTACTTATCTCGAGGCGGCATATCATTCTTAAGATTAAGGCGGTACTTCTTCCTTAAACCTAGACACATAGAATTCTGTCACAATTAAACGCATCGGCATAAAGCATCCTTATTTGCTGATTATAATCTATCTTAGGGATTAAAGCAATGGTGATCTTGTTAAACCCTAGCTCATGGAGACTTTACCCACTTACTGCTTAATGGAAATTCATACACTAGTGGTCCACTAACCAAGTCTTTACCAATTAATCGAGAACATACTCGTTGATCCCAAGGTCACTTGTTGGTCCAACTAAGCTCACAATTTAAGGGCAAAGATAGGTCGTTATTTGTGATCCTATTGGTCTAGATGTATAAATCACTATATAGAGAGCTATCCCGGCATCTAGATTACTTGGTCCGTATCACTAGATCTAGTTGAATGATAGGTCGCATACAAAAGCATGTAAAAAAGTATAAATTAATAAACATAAACAAGTAATCAATGATAAATTAAGCAATCGAGATAAAGAATAACAAATATTCAGATCTTCATAATAATGGCTAATACCCGAAGGTATTAGCCTTCAAACATCATAATTAATACAAAAGTAATGATTTAGCTAAGGTAAACTAACCGAGTTAACGAATGATACCAAAAACTAAACAATTACAAGAGTATAAGAAATTACACGTTGTCTCCTATGGAATTAATAACGTTTCTCGACCTCTTCTGCTCTTTTTCTCCTCTGAAAATTGAATTTTGTAGTGTAGGTATCGAGAATATGATTTAGCACCACTGAAACTCGTTTTTGAGTTTTCTAATTATAAGGTCTGGAATACGGTCGATACGGCGCATCCAAAGTGTTGGATATGGCGTATCGGGCGTTTCTTAGAGTAGGGACCACGTTTGATATCTTCCGGAATATTTTATTTCCATATGGCCTGAATACGGCGTATTGGTCATTCCTGGATACGACATATTGATCTTGTTTCCTTCGTAGTCTTTGGTGAGTGCAGGCACAGATACGCCGTATCTTCCTTGATGGATACGGCGTATTGGTTGTCAGAACAATAATCTTCAAAATATCTTTGTTTAAGCTCCAAAATGCGTTCCTTTTAGTCAATCTTCACCAAGTACTCCATAATTACGGCAATTCTCAAGTACAAATGATTAAGTAGCAATTCTTTACAATAATTATACAAAATGGGTTAATTACATGGGATAAATAATGCTATAAAATAGACGTTATTTGATGTCATCAATCTGCAAACTAAGTTTTATGTAATAATAAGTAAATACTAATAGATCTAGCCTAACATATTTAAAGGAAGCGAAGAACAATAATTAATAAAACAACACCTAGATATATTGAAAGATTAAAGGGATAAATGGACTTCACTTGATTAAAACATGTGTTCAAGGCTGATACAAGAGGGTTTTGACACCCTAAAAATGACCCAAATAGCTGCTACAGTCGACTTTCATTAATAGGGTTCAGTTCCAAAAAAGTTACACACTTAAAACACTAAAATTGAGTTTGTATATATAGGATAACGGGCGCGATGGCGTCGTGTTATAATCCTTACGCCGTCACCCCACCAAATCTTCTAGGGCTTCTTAAAGTCGGTTAGATATTGACGCCGTCATCAAATTCATGATGCCGTCCTTTGTACGTCCTAACGTCGTCAAATTTAATTTTGACGCCGTCTCCAGCCACTAAATGCATAATCTTCAAGAGATTTTGTGTAGTGTTGTAATCTTGTCCGTTTCTTTTCTAAATGAGCCCAATTCATGTGTATTTCCTCCAAAAGCCATCCAAGTGCTAAAAACACAAAAAGGAATAATTAAGTACATAATTTAGGCATATATGAACGATTTAGGGGGTTAAATGACCCTGAAAAAGTGTATAAAATAACACCTCATCAAATACCCCTACAATATAATCCTCCTAATGGCGCTTGACGATCTTATGACTGATGTCCTGGTTACTAATGATGGTACAATATAATCCTCTCAATGGTGCTGATTTTCAGAATCAGGGATTTACTTGCAGTATGAAGGATAATGGTAGGCTGATTTTCAAGAAGTATGGAATCTGTAATCTTTTTCCTTACACATGGTTTTTCCCACAGGGTTTTACTTGTGAAGGTTTTTTAATGAGACAGGTTCCTTGGGTGATCATTTACTTGATTTTCATCCTCTTTATGGACTATACTAAAATGAATGATATTGACTGGCATTTTCATGGATTCTTGCTTATGGTTTATAGTGTATGATGATGTTCCATGTTATGCTGGTTGGTCCCAGTGTAAATTTTGGTGTATTCAGAGTATGATATTCACCTTAGCAAGTATGAGCTCCCCATATGTTGCTATGAATATGTTGGTTCTGAGATATGTAGTCCCTTTTATTTTTGTTTATGGATAAGTGTAGTAGTTATGTTAGAATGTTTTTGTATGAGCATGGGTTGTGTCCATTGCCTTTTTGATTTCTGCCAAAAGTTGTAAAAGTTTTAGGGTAATGTCCTAAGCTTTTCCCTTTTGTGCTTTCTTTGTATGTTGCTTGCCTTTTGGCTTTTTTTTTATAAAATTTACCTTTACTAAAAAAAAATAACCCTACACTTGGGATTTGCTTGTCCTTAAGAAAATGGGCTTTTCTACCTATACAATAGCAATATCAGTGGCATTTAACCTACTTTTCAAATATAGTTTATGACACAACCTTATAGACCTCGTAATTTAAAAGCACATAAGTTATATACTAGCACCTCTCATATGTGTTTGGATTCTCTCTTTCTCTCAAGTGTATAATGAATTATAACAATATAGGAAATAGAAAATAACACTCATTACATATCGTAGCATATAAATTACCATTGTCTTGGTAAAGAATCAAACCTTTACTGCTAGGCGCAAGTACTAATAATTACTATCAAAGAGGTGTTTTAAAGGGTTGTAATGTTTGGTTGTAGGTTAAACATCAGCAACAACATATGGTATATACATGGGCGGTGGCGAGTTAATTAACTATAAGAATACATGCTGAGGCGTTACTAAGCCAAGACTCGACCACTCTAGGATTAAGATATACAAACTAAGATATACAAACTCTACATCTAACTCTTTCTTTTTCTTTTCTATTTTTCTCTTTTTTTCTTTTCTTTTTGAACATAATACATAATTTAGGGTTTATAAACACACCGCTACACTTGAGTTTTTGCTAACTCATGACAATTAACTAATTATAGACCCGAATCGAAAGGATCAACAAAACATGGAGCGTATTGAGCTCTAATGGGGGGTAAAAGGTGACTTCTTCCCTAATTCTTTATAAGATAAAAACTACCATGATTCCTAATCATCCTAAAACTGTATACACTGATAAATGACTCGACTTAGCAACTATGAATTCCTGCAATAATTAATTGGGTTTACAATAATGTACTAAAAGCGAGTACATACAAGGAAGGCTAAGGCTATTTAGGTGTAACGATTAGTTAAGGATAAACAATGCCCTTCATTAATGTTTTGAAAAAATAAAAACTAACCCGTAACCCGACCCTATAAGAAATCGGGTCTATCGGGTTGCGAGTTATTAGGTTGGGTCTATCGGGTTAACAGGTTGCTTCTTAAGAAAAATAAAATAATATCAATCTTAAAAGTATACTACATGTTACCATTATACTAGTTATAAGGCCAATCTTAAAAGTATAAACATGTTTCTTGGGTCGGTACAAGTCTCCGTTTAAAACGGTTAACACATTGAACTGTATAGCGGGTAGTAAGCTTTGAAGTTGATTTCGAAAATTATTTCTTGAAATATATGGTGGTCTGATATGATGGGCTGATATGAAGCAGGTTGATATGAAACGGGCAAAATTCAACTTCACCTCCACCATGAACATAATGATCATAAAGTACATTTATTTAAGAGAAACATAATAAGATGTGTTATCTTCATTTTCTGAATTAAAATAGAATTCAATGTTATTTATGTCCATGTGAAATGTAGAACCATTTATGTTGTGCTTCATGTTTATCAAAAATAGAAAGTTTGTTAATATGTCATTTTTTTCAGGTATATCGGGATGACCCGATAACCCGATAAAAAACTAACTAAAACCCTAACCTGACCCTACTAGATTATCGGATCTATTAGGTTGACTCGATAAACCCGATAAGCTAAGTTTGACCCGAATCAACCCTATCCTATAAGGCCTTATCGGGTTCGGGTCGGGTCTAGGTCGGGTCGGGTCAACCCATTTGACACCCCTGCATACAAGGAAGGCTAAGGTGATTTGGGTGTAACATTGGGTGTAAACAATGCTCTTCATTAATAATCTGGAGCCCACCCGAAAATTATAAGAACTATGAAAAGGATAGGCTCGGAGGGGTGTACTAGAGGTATCCTGCACTAAAAATAAGTGTATGGCAAGGGTGTGCGATAGTTAT
>BQNB010080470.1:15512-29922 GCA_026074375.1 Tanacetum coccineum
AGTGTTTTCAAAACATGTCAAATAGCTTGCTATTATTTCAGATAGCAACCCGGTCATCATCTTAAAGGCAAGTATTTTAAAAATAAAACTTTACCTCTCAACGGGAATTTATTCTCGGGCATGGTCTACTTTATGACCATGCAAAGGCTTGTGATTACTTTGCATCACAAGCCATGTCTGTTGTTTTGTCAAACCATGGTGCTTTCTGTATCCATAAGTGTACGTTTCAGTGCATCTATGTGATTAAATAAGAGAAATCTTATTTAACTTGGTGTTTGTTGTTTTGTTACACACAAAATCATTCCATCATCTGAAAATACTTTTCAAAAATACATTTGACTTCTCAAACAATGTCTACAACTCTTTAAATAGAAAACGGGTCATTGTTTGAGGGGGAGAGAATGTCAAATTTCTTTGTCATAATCAAATGAGCTATAAAAATTGTCAAAAGGGAAAAAGATTTTCAAACGATAACGTAATATCTCAGGATAGGAAGTTAATTAAGTTTAACTCGATTGTGCTTTATGTGTTACTTGTTTTATGCCTTTAGGGTGTAGTTTGCTAAATTATGTCTATAGGTATGAGAGTTTAAAACTTTAAGGACCATGTGTGCTATTTGTTTAACTTGAATATACCTTATAAAACCTAATTTGCAAAGATTAATAAGTAGTGTTAACATGAGGGGCCAAATGTGTCAAAATTAAAATTGGTTACTAACATACCCAACCCCCACCCATTCGTGTCACTGTTCTTCACACACACAAACACACTCAAAACACTTTCCAAATCGAATCACATCAAACAAGCAGATTCACTCCGTTTCATCTCGAAGGTATAACTTAAATTGTGATCATCATCACCTAATCAACTCGAAATCCCAAAAGAATTGATAGTTTTCGCCATTTTTGATCAAAATTGCCCTAATTATTCAATTAGGGTTCTTAAAATCAAAAGGTGGTTAAATCTTCAAATTGATTGGGGGCTTTTGTATTATTAGGTGTAATATATGTATAGGTTAGTTAAGTTTTATTATTCGTTGTGTTTTAATCTTGTTCTTGACTGTTTTGTGCTCGAATACATAAGAAATATGCATAAATGTTATATGTTTTATGAAAGATTGTTATAGCATGGTTTAATGGATATGCTAGAATAGAGATAACTGTTAGAGTCGATCTAGAAAATCATTAAGAAAACCGAACGATCAAAAATAAACATGAATCGAACGAGCATAATAACATATGAACCGAACGAGTGGTTAGTTGTGTGACTCGATCTAGAAATATGAAAATAAGGATCGAACGAGTGTCGTGTAGAGTGAATCGATCGAGTGATTCATAAAATGGACCGATCGAGTGTCAGTGTAAAGGGAGCCGAACGAGTGATTTGTAATGAGGACCGAACGAGTGAATCCAGTATGGACCGAACGAGTGAAAGACTAAGAGGACCGAACGAGTGAATGACTATGAGGACCGAACGAGTGAATCTAGTATGAGTCGAACGAGTGAATGTCTATTGAGGACCGAACGAGTGGATCAAGTATGAGTCGAACGAGTGAATGTCTATTGAGGACCGAACGAGTGGATCAAGTATGAATCGAACGAGTGAATCATTGTAAGGACCGAACGAGTGAGTCCTTGTAAGGACCGAACGAGCGTCTGATAGTGAGGACCGAACGAGTAACTAAGTATATGGACCGAACGAGTGATATTTAGTGGAAACCGATCAAGGTGATTCTTTGAGGACCGAACGAGTGAAGTTATCAACACTTAACCAATTGCTATTATTTCAGATAGTAACCCACTTTTCTCCTTGAGGAAAACATGTCGTCTAAAAGACAGTTGTTCCTAACAACGGGAATTTATTCTCGGGCATGGTCTACTTTATGACCATGCAAAGGCTTGTGATTACTTTGCATCACAACCCGTGCTTCCTATATCCATAAGTGTACGTTTCAGTGCATCTATGTGAATAAATAAGAGAAATCTTATTTATCTTGGTGTTTGTTGTTTTGTCACATACAAAATCATTCCATCATCTGAAAATAATTTTCAAGATACATTTGACTTCTCAAACAATGTCTACAGCTCTTTAAATAGAAAACGGGTCATTGTTTGAGGGGGAGAGAATGTCAAATTTCTTTGTCATGATAAAATGAGTTGTCAAAAAGGAAAAAAAATTTTCAAACGATAACAGAATATCTCTTGATAGAAAGTTAATTAAGTTTAACTTGCATGTGCTTTATGTGTTATTTGTTTATGCCTTTAGGGCGTAGTTTGCAAATTTAAGTCTATAGGTGTGCGAGTATAAAACTTTAGGGACCAAAAGTGCCAAATAGTTCAACTTGATATTTCCTTATAAAACTTAAATGGAAAACTTAGATATCATCTAAACAAGAGGGACCAAATGTGCTAAAGTTGAAAAAAATGCTAATCTTAGAAGTCATCCTGTTTGGTTTCACTGTTCTTCACACACACAAACACACTCAAACACACACACGCACACTCTCCAAATCGCACCACATCAAACAAGCAAATTCACTCAGTTTCATCTCAAAGGTATAACTTAAATTTTGATCATCATCACCTAATCAACTCGAAATCCCAAAGGAATTGATAGTTTTCGCCACTTTTGATCACAATTGCCCTAATTATAAAATTAGGGTTCTTAAAATCAAAATGTGGTTAAATCTTAAATTGATTGAGGGCTTTTGTAGTATTAGGTATAATATATGTATAGGTTAGTCAAGTTTCATTATTCGTTGTGATTTAATCTTGTTATTGATTGTTTTGTGCTCGAATATATAAAAATATGCATAAAAGTTATATGTTTTATGTAAGATTGTTATAACATGGTTTACTGGATATGCTAGAGTAGAGATAACTGTTAGAGTCGATCTAGTAAATCCTTAAGAAAACCGAACGATCAAAATAAACATGAATCGAACGAGCATAATAACGTATGAACCGAACGAGTGGTTTGTAGTGTGAATCGATCGAGAAATATATAAATGAGGACCGAACGAGTGTAGTGTAGAGTGAATCGATCGAGTAATTTATAATATGGACCGATCGAGTGTCAGTGTAAAGGGAACCGAACGAGTGATTTGTAATACGGACCGAACGAGTGATTTGTAATAAGGACCGAACGAGTGAAAGACTATTAGGACCGAACGAGTGAATCCTATTGAGGACCGAACGAGTGGATCCAGTATGGATCGAACGAGTAAATCATCGTAAGGACCGAACGAATGAGTCCTAGTAAGGACCGAACGAGCGACTGATAGTGAGGACCGAACGAGCAACTGATAGTGAGGACCGAACGAGCGACTGATAGTGAGGACCGAACGAATGTATGATTATATGAACCAAACGAGTGTTTGTTTATATGGACCGAACGAGTGACATTTAGTGGAAACAGATCAAGGTGTTTCTTTGAGGACCGAACGAGTGAAGATGTTATCAACACTTAACCAATTTTTTGACATAACACACTTAAGATTAGATTTTTTCTAACTAAGATTAAATTAAACAAATCTCTTAGTTTAAAATAGACAGTAATAATGTATTAGAAGCATAATCAATTTTGTGACATAACACACTTAAGATCAGATTTTTTTCCCAACTAAGGTTAAATTAAACAAGTCTCTTAGTTTAAAATAGACATGAACAGCTTGACAAAACCAAGGTTAACTAAAGTCAACTTAGTTGTTACAATAGGTGCCTTTGTCTCATACGCTATTAGTCTATCTAAGATGATTGATCTTCAAAAGTGCTAAAAGTCATAAAGGTTCTCATGTATGAATGATTGTGTCTCATTATAAACTGCACTCACTCTTTCTTAAACAGACTCATGGAAATCTCAATAGCAGATCAGATTGCTTTGGATGATGCTGAGTTGCTCTGCGACAACCGACTTTAAGATTGGTACAATGTAAGCTTCGATTATGCTCGGATGTCACATCAAGGAAGCTAACTCTTCAAAGTAGTCTACGATGTGTTAAATTTCAATCCTTTCTACAAGGCATTCCAAGTTTCTGCTGATGTTCCAGATATCTATATGCAAGAATTCTGGGCCTTTGCTTATGTTCATAACCGATCTGTCAGATTCAAGATGAATAACAAAAAGCACATTCTCAATCTTGATCAATTCAGAGACATTCTTTAAATTTGTTCCTATGTGGTAATAAGAAGTTTAAACCACCTCTTGAGAAGGAGATACTCGCATTTCTAGCCAGTCTTGGTCACTCTGGAGAAATAAGGAAGATCACTGATGTTAATGTCAATAAGCTGCATCAACCCTGGAGATCATTTGCTGCTATCATCAACACAAATGCTCTAATGGTAAACCCATCCTTACGATAGTCTTCGTCTTTCTCAAGCTCAAATCTTATGGGGAATGTACAATAACAAGAAGGTTGATTATGCATGTCTTCTGTGGGAGGACTTCATTTACTAGATTGAGAACAAAAATACGAAGAAGGGCAATGCGATGTACTATCCTCGTTTTACCAAGCTAGTCGTCAACTTTGTCATGGATAAAGACCCTTTAATTCCTCGACAGAAAACCAAAGGTTAAATTGGCCATTATGCCAGAGATGACCACAATGTTCACAACAATCAATGTCATCTCAAGGAATGAAGACACACAGTTGTACGGGTCTATCCTTGCAGGTAGCATTAATCCAAAGCGGACATCCGCAACTCTGAATCATACAAAGAGTATTATGCTATTGCTTCAGGAAAGATTCCTCCAAAGACGAAAAGGAAGTAAGAAGAAAGCTGATACTGATGCAACCACTAAGCAGAAGCCTCCCACAGTCCCCAAAGAAAAGAATAGGAATAGAAGTCGGGAAAAAGGAACGCAGAAGGCTCAAAGTGTTAGAGACTATCCTCTGACCCCCGGCGGTATTGACAGAAGCTGAGAAACTCAAGTAATCACCCAAGAAGAAGCCGCTCAAGAGACTCACAGTCTCATGCCAGGGGTTCTCGCAGAAGAAGGAACTGGTGTGTCATGGGGTTCCCGTTGCACCTGACTATTGACTCTGATGATGTTATTCTCCTGGAGGTGCGTGTGAAGATGATCAACGCTGATGATAAAAATGACGTGGTTGAGAATGCTCAAGTTGATTGAAAATGATCAGGGATAAAAATGACGTGATGAGCGGAGTGGACAAGATGATGAAAATTGATGATAAAAATGACGATGATGAAAACGTTCGAGATGTTGTTGATGAAGCTCAAGACAGATCAGAAGATGTGGTGTGATTTTTTCATACATAGCTCAAACTCATGATGATGAAATAACACATGTAAGAGGTCCCCCCCCCCCCCCCTCCCCTCTTATGACCGCCCCCCCGCCCATTCCCGCTGTGATACCTTCTGACTATAGTTCATAAACCCTTCGTGTTTCATCATTCGATGAAGAAGACCGTGACCCCACCCCCACAATCCCGCCCTCCCCCCCCCCCAGTAGACTTCGGGATGGCCCCCTCCGCCGTTGAAGGAGCAAAGTCGGATGAATATGCCTACCTTATGTTTAAGGACCAAGGAAATGAGGCGGTCTAAGATACCAATGCCAAGTCTTGAAATTGAGCAACTCTTGGTGACCCTAACTCCGGTAAATCCTGATGGTCAACAACAGAGCTCTTCTGTATCATCTGGCTTCGTCTCCAACATGCTAAATCCAAATCAAGATACCGGTGTTGATGCTATATTTGGACAACATGCTGAAGCCACCTCTCTAATAGATATTCATGTCACTGCCATTGCGGAGCCATCCTTCTTTGCACCAATTAATCGTCCACCAACACCGAATCCTCTCTTCATTCAATTACAACAACCACCAATTCTGACACCGGCTACTACTCCAAGCTCCTCACTTCAAAATCTTCCTGACTTTGCTTCGTTGTTTGGTTTTGATAACAGACTAAAAGCCTTAGAAGAGAACTTCTCAGAATTCAAACAAACAAATCAATATGCTAAAGCACTCTCTTCCATTCCTGATATCGTTGACCAGTACCTGGCAAATAAACTGAAGGAAGCAGTAGATGTTGCAGTCCAACTGAAGTATGATAGAATTCGAGAAGAGGCTCAGACTGAAAATCAACAATTCCTTGATTCAATCGATGAAGGAATGAAGAAAGTAATCAAGGAACAAGTCAAGAAAGAAGTCTCGAAGATCACTCAAAAAATTGGCGACGTTAAGTAAAGAACCAACTCAGAGCAGAGTTTGGTCATCGTCAAAGGAAGCCAGAGTCTCCTGCTGTAGCAATGCTAATCTTTCAAAAGTAGAGCTTAAAAAGATCTTAATTGACAAGAAGGAAGCTAACAACTCTATAACAGGTCAGACATTCAAATGCAGTCTACAACATTGCATTATTTGATGCGTATGAAGCCGAAAAAATTCTACTAGATACTTATGGCGATACGATCACAATAAAAAGACCTCGAGACAGAGCATATGATGATCAAGAACCCTCCGCTGGAATAAACCGGGGGTCCAAAAGAAGAAGGTCAGGAAAAGAACCTGAATCTACCGTGCTCCAATGAGAACGACAACCACGACAACAGGAAAGACTACTACAAGTTCTAAGACTCACAAGAATCTGCTAGCCAATCTGCTCCGGTAGGTAGAGGAAACTATGCAATCTACAGATGTCTTTAAAGCACCTGCACACCAGGAGTTTGAAACAGGTGTCCATGATGAACAAGCGGAAGAAGAGGTCCATCATCTTGACTGGTTACAACAACTAACCGACACTTCTCCTGATCATGCATGGAACAAGTCTGTACCTGCCGCTCATGAATCCGTCCAACCTTGGCTAAGCAATCTGGCAAGGACGGACAAGACCTCGAGCGTCATTTCAATGAAGCTAACAGACTAACATTTGACTTCTCCGCTTTTTGTGATGAACCGGCTAAATGTTAAAAACACTAACACCTGAATTATTAGCCGGTCCAACATTTGAGCTGATGAAAGGAAACATGCAAGCGCTTGACGAACTTGACATTTACTTTTGTGAAGAAGCTCTACAAAGCAACAACAGAAAAATTGGACTGGGTCCAACCCGAAGGGCGCTAATCTCTCATGATGCGGAAGCACTACGTTGGTTCCAAATTCTCAAGGTCGTCATGTAATACCGTTTCATCACTTCATCAATAACGACCTTGAGTACCTACGTGGTGGTGAGTCAAGCCGCAAGTACTCTACTTCAGTTACGAAGACCACGGCTGCAGATTACGGGCATATTAAATGGATAGAAGACTTAGTGCCCAACTCAATGTGGAGTCAAATGATAGTCAACTACGACAAATTCGCTCTTTGAGGAATCTCACATTGGGGCAAAAAGCGAAGACAGTTCTATGCATTTTCGACCACAAGGGAATCAGCTCGTGACGTCTACTCAAAAAGAAGAATTATTGCTGTCACAAAGGTGGACAGAGTCGAATGGCAAAACTACAAGCATCTTGACTGGATTACTGTACGGAGGGATGACAACATTCTTTACAAGTTCAAAGAAGGCGACTTCCACAGACTTCGAATCCAAGCCATTGAAGACATGCTGCTTCTTCTCGTACAGGGAAAGGTGACAAATCTCAACGTTGAAGAACGTATTGCATTTAATGTATCCTTAAGAATGTTCACAAGAAGTGTTGTCATCCAAAGGCGTGTGGAAGGACCTTCAATGGGGTGTTGAAAAGCTTATCAAAGAAACTCTACTCACAAAGCTTGACACGTACAGATCGCATTTGAGAAGAAGAGACGCTTACACACCATACTCGGATCCAGAGGATTCATCTTGAGAACAAAGACAAGAAGAACCAGATTGATGCGGCATTGACAAACTACACATGTTTAGCGATGGTACTTCAATGATGTTCGGGACTTGCTCTGAATGATCGCCTCAGGGAATTTCAGAATGGAGTAAAAATTAAACTGCCTCAGACTTTTTGGAGCCAACGAGTGCAACAAGGGGGGGTTTAAAACGCAGAGCTATGATCAGGCAATTGACAAAGGTATAAAAGACAAGGCGGATATGCGGAGTTTGGATGAGATTTGTTGGTGGAAGACCATACGGGGGTGACTAACGGCTTCTCAAAGGACATATGATTTATCCTATGTTGTTCTTCTTCTTATAAGGTCAATCTGTAAATAATTTATATCTTGTGAATATGTTAATAACTAGTACGATTTTTGGTGAAAAATAAGATGTGCTCGAGTACAAATTTTTCAAGAATTTCTTAGTAAATTCAAAGTCTTTCAAATAATTGTACTCGGCACCATCTTAAATAATCCCTCAAATGTTAAGGGGGAGCAATATTTTCCATTTTGCTAGAATAACATTTTGTCCCCATATGGTTAATCATTTGATATCCAAAATATTAAGGGATTAACATTTTAGATAAGGGGATAAAATGTGATTAACCGGACTTAATGTATAGTGACAAAAGTATTCAATAAACTGGACTCGATGCACTCCACATTAGCAAGTACTACGATTCGAGGCACGTGTTAAGGGGGAGCTTTTAGTGATTTGATTAAAACATTCAAAGTGTAAACCTTTTGATATTTATATCAAACACTTTGAATGAATTTTTCAATGATTTTGGTTTGTAATGGTGATGGAATACCCTAAAAGACCGACCATGTACTTAATTTTATGGAGTTATAAGGTGGTTAGGTATAGGTATTCAAATCCCATGATCCAGCCAGAACCGGAGGGATCTACCCAGGGATATCCACTAGTTAGTGTAGAAGTCCTTAGGTATGATTAAAAAGGAGAAAAAGTGAGAATCGGGAATAATGCCGACTGAGATAGAGCTAACACTGGAACAAACCCAACAAGGTGTTAGTTATGAAGTCTCGGTAAGCATTGAAGGGGTTGAAGAATGAAAAAGAAATGTAAGGATAAAGGGTGAAAAGAAAGAAGCCCTCCATACACTTAGGCAGAAACCGGGTCAATACATATGCTGTCAGAAACACCCTGGTGTTGTCTAACATTGAAGACATTCATGGACCCAGTGACGCTATGCACAATCCCCTCCCAGCCACTCAAAGTCGGAAAGACTTTGTTTCAAAATCTCACGGAGATACACTCATTTCTATTAACATACTCACTTCGAGTTAGTTGATATTGAAAAGGTGGCACTCAGCTCCAGCCTCCGATCACTAAAATCAAAGTGCACAATTGAGTCTAGAGCCAAAAGAGATCATCCATAAATCTCATTAGGACACTTGTCAAATTCTGCTTGCTAAATCACACAATGTGAATTACAAGATACACTTAAGAGTCCTTCGCATTATCCTTGTGATTTTGCCAGAACATCAGAGTGAATTTATTCACAATGAAGATGGAAATCCTGCTTGAGTCAATATCAAACAAGCTCATGGTAGGTAACTTGTGCGATTCTTTATGAATCAAACTTGTGACAACTGGAAAGAAACGATGGTGCGATTCTATAAGAATCAAACTTGTTCCAGGAAATGGATCAACGGTTGTTAATGAATTTTTGAAATGATAAACACTCTCGGTGTGTCACAAAAACAATTTTGTAAGTGATACACCGATTGATTTTCAAATCAATTTTCTATATCAATCGGTGAGATAGTAACTCACTGGTTCACTCTTATCGTGCTGTCTGCTTTGAGACGTTCCGATAATGAGAACATGCTGAGTACGATGAATCTAATACTTATGTGTTAGAAAGATTCAATACTTCAGCTGGAAATCCTGTCAAGAAGATTCTTCTCAAATTGAATCTATCTGATCACAGGTCAATCCTCACGGATTCGAAGGTTTCTCCAACCAAACCTGGGCGAATGACAAAGCCATATTCGTCCCCCTGCTTTATTGCTAACTGTTTTATGCAGGCTATGTAAAATGGTGGTGGAGGTTCCTGATTCCAGCTGGCTCACAAGATCCATAACCACATGCTCATACCCGACCGACAAACATAAAGTCATCATGAAAGCTCAAGTACATGTTTCAAGACTTCCGCTACTCTGATACCACACATCTTTCTAGAAGTGTCAAAGTGTTAAAGTTAAAGAATTTCAAGAAAGATGCAACATTAAAGCTTTTCAAGAATGGTATGAGCATGTCGGTCCAGAAGTCGCAAGTCCACAAGGTGGCAAAGTTACAAGTTGGCGTAGAGATTATGCTTGGTTGATGATCTCAAGATGCTCAAGATCACTATGTTAAATACAAGTTCAAGGAACAAGCTCAATCCAAGAAGTCAATGATCACTACAACATATTCACAAGAGAAAGACAAGAATACGAGCTAAAGACTAAGGATAAAGCATAGTATGCTAGGTTTAAAGTTTGTAAATTGGAGTGACCTCCCTTAGGGGGAGATTGTTGGAAACACGAAAAGTGTCGGTCACTTCCAAAGTTGTAATAGTCTTAGCTCGTAGTTAAGTATAAGGATTAGATTAGTAATCTAGTCCGGCCCAAGGTCCATGGGTGGCCCAACTCCAGCCCATGGGCCGGCCATGGTAGTATTTATACACCCTCTCCTAGTCTTGGAGAGGGTTGGTTGTTCATTGTTATCCATTCATTCCATACATTCCATAATACATTCATCCATTCCATCCAAGTTTCTCTCTAACAATCCAACCCACATCTCACTTATTGTTCTTGGTTGATTCATTAGATTACTAGTATTCTACAATTGGTATCAAGAGCCATGGAGTGGTGTGTTTAGATTTGTGTGTTTGATTAGTGTTCAAAACCTTTACAAAGATCAAATTAGTGTTAAAATTTTTTGGCTTAAAAACCTTAAAGTTTTCATTTTTCTTGTTCCTATAGGGTTAGTAATACTAGTTGTACAAGAATTTTTTGCTAAAAATCGTTAAAAATCGTGTTTTTTTGAGTTTTGAAAAGTTGTGTTTCGTAATAGCTAGGATCGAACTAGAGGGATCGAACAAGGGGATCGAACGAGTCGATCGAACTAGTTATTCGAACAAGATAATCGAACGAGCGGATAGATCGAAGGATCGAACTAGCGACTTCTAGGTTGATCGAACTAGCGACTTCTAGTGTTGATCGAATTAGCGTTCTTCACCAGTTAGGACCGAACTAGCCGTTCGAACGGCTAGTTCGGTCCTAACTGGTGAAGAACGCTAATTCGATCAACACTAGAAGTCGCTAGTTCGATCCTCGCTCTATCCGCTCGTTCGATTATCTTGTTCGAATAACTAGTTCGATCGACTCGTTCGAACCCCTCTAGTTCGATCCTAGCTATTACGAAACACAACTTTTCAAAACTAAAAAAAACACGATTTTTAACGATTTTTAGCAAAAATTCTTGAACAACTAGTATTACTAACCCTATAGGAACAAAAAAATGAAAACTTTAAGGTTTTTAAGCCAAAAAATTTTAACACTAATTTGATCTTTGTAAAGGTTTTGAACACTAATCAAACACACAAATCTAAACACACCACTCCATGGCTCTTGATACCAATTGTAGAATACTAGTAATCTAATGAATCAACCAAGAACAATAAGTGATATGTGGGTTGGATTGTTAGAGAGAAACTTAGATGGAATGGATGAATGTATTATTGAATGTGTGAAAAACAAAATGGAACAACCAAAATGAACAACCAACCCTCTCCAAGACAAGGAGAGGGTGTATAAATACTACCATGGCCGGCCCATGGACTGGAGTTGGGCCACCCATGGACCTTGGGCCGGACTAGATTACTAATCTAATCCTTATACTTAACTACGAGCTAAGACTATTACAACTTTGGAAGTGACCGACACTTTTCGTGTTTCCAACAATATAAGAAGTGGCGATAATAGGTTTACAATAGCTAACGAATATTCTAACAATATATCCACATTCACAATATATAGCATAAAGAGCTACACAACCTTAACTAACAAGATCTACACAACCATTCACACAATCATGAACACAATGCAAGTATAAAAGTAAAGCGGTGAATGTAAAGAAATAAGTAAAACGAAAGGTAAAAGAAAATGCAAACCGACATGGTGATTTATAGTGGTTTGGTCACGAAGCTCCTCTTCGCCCTACTCCACTCCTCGAGTATCCAACTCGAGAGTTACTTCACTAATCAACAAGCTCCCTTTCGGCAGAGAAAACCTTATACTCATGCTTACATTATTTTCCGACACTAAGCTAGATGTCGAGTCCTTCTTCGGGTACAACCAAACCCGTTATGTTTTATGACCCAACATAACAAACCTTGTGTTTTATGGCCTAAACACATAAACCGCGTCGCTTACATTATTTTCCGACACTAAGCTAAATGTCGAGTCCTAATCTTAGCTAGAACCAATCTACCACTTCACCAATGTATTTTAAGGCCTAAAATACTAACCAACCCACAATCAACCCATCCAAATATATACATCATTTGGATCTACACACTACTAAAGATTGGAAGACATTGACTCGATCTATATGTAACAAATGTTACAAATGGACTAACTAGACTACATAACTTCGGATCTTGAAGATGACCGAAGTTCTTCTCTTGCACTTGAGGGAAGAAGGAAAGAGTAGAAGATTGGATCACATTTAAACAAGATTAAACAAGTTAAATGATCAAAGATTTAGAGATTTAGTGAGATCTAGAGAGAGAAAGAACTGAGAGAAATTCGTGCAAAAGGATTATGAAATTAGTTGGAGATGACCCACTATTTATAGGAGCTGAAAGCAGACAGACTGGCAACGGCGGTCCCGGCGGTCCCTTATATATAAGGGGGCCGCCAGGCCTATAAGGGGGCCGCCGCCTAGACTCCGCTTCTTTTTTTGTCTTTTTGTGGGGAAGGTTGTATCTGGTATAAAAGCTTCCATTTTAAGGGGAAAACCAGATTTCAAATTTTATATTTAAATAAAACATTTCTTGTATTAAAAAGTATTTTATGTTTATTTTTTTGTAAAAAAATACTTTTGTAGAAATGTAATGGTTAAGGAAAAAAATATTTTTCTTTGATTATCCTACAAGTTTAATTTGTTTGTACATACCTTATGTAATTTACATCGGGTGCAAACAAATGTCGGTGTTGATGCAGACTTGAGACATAGAGTGTTGTTAATATGTATGCATTGATGATTTGTGATTACGAGCAACTTGTGTACTTTACGTTATGTATTACAGGTTACATGTTTGTTATCACCAAAACATAAAGAGATCGTATAGATTAAATATCATAATATTTGCACTAACACTTTGTTTTAGCATTGTGACTTTGATTTTTACATTTTTTAATTCTTTTTGTAATTCACTAATAGTAATAGTTTTGATATCTTATTCATGACGAATTATATTGTTTATATTGTGTTAAAGACAATTGAATAAAGTTTATATTACCTGAATATACAATTCCATAGGAACATCCCCATATCTTCTTGGTACGGCCGTCTTACGCTCCCTGGTGCGGCTAATTCCAACGGACATGATCAACAGGACTTACCAACGCAGTCATTTAATATTCATTTAATATGGAACTTATTCATTGGTTTAACATAATATTAACATTGTAATTCATTAATTATAAGACATGAAACCTATTACTTTACCTTGAAATGGCTCTGATACCAATTGTGAAACATGATCAATTTCTTGTAAAATAGATTATAAAAAGTTCTATTTGAATAATACAATATATCATGTATAGAAGTATTTCATTAAATAGAATTAAATTTGTAATGATTAATAAGAAATCGATAAAATTTAAATAATTCATAACAGATATCTTTATAAAATTATACCTTAATTAATAAAATCTTTATTAATACAATCTTGTTCAAGGATACAAGGATTCGTCTGATCTAACGGTTCTGTTGATACAATAATTTGAAAATCTAGGGTTTTGGAACATCTGGAAGTAGATAATATAAGTATGGGGTTTTTTCTTCATAAAATGAAGTCTGCTTAATATGATTGATTTCCTCTTCTTTTATAGCGTTTTGGAAAGGTCTTGATTTCTTTGGTAACCGGTAGATGCCAGTTAAGTCTTCAATAATTCTTTTCTTTAAGGGCACAACTGTCCTTTTGTCTTCTTTTGATAGTGGTCTTCTTTTTATCGTGGGTGATCTGTCTTCAATCTTATTTTTGAAATCTTCTTTTATAATGCCTTTTGATGCCAATGCTTACGTCTTTATAGTTGTTTTCTTTTATATTCGTCATTGCTTACATATGTTTTTCTAGAATAAAACTTTATACTAAACTATTATTACATTTTAATCATCTAATATCTTATAATCATCATAAGGGTCCTGTGAATCTTGGAATAAGTCTTCACTAGGTGTTGGAGAACTTTGATTGCTAGTAAAGCAACACACGTAATAATAAAATATAAAATGATATAAAATTCCCAAACTACCCTTGAGGACAAAGGTAGTTAGAAAATTCACACGATAATATAT
>BQNB010080471.1:0-29921 GCA_026074375.1 Tanacetum coccineum
AAGGAGAGAGTTAAGAAGCTGGAGAAGAAAAGGAGGTCCAAAACTTACAAGCCAAGAAGATTGTACAAGGTTGGTGTGTCAAGAAGGATTGAATCCTTTGATGATGCTAGTTTGGGTGCTCAAGAGGATGCATCCAAATAGGGGAGGAAAATAGCTGATCTTGATGCTGATATAGAGGTGACCTTGATTGATGAGACACAAGGGAGAAATGATGAAGACTTGATGTTTGATACCGGTGTTCTTAATGGTGATGAGGTGTTTCAAGAGCCTATGGTTAATACTGCTACAACTACAAGTTCAATTCCTGTTAGTGCTGCTGATCCAATTACTACTGCTGGTAAAGTAGTTACTACTGCCAGTGTTGAAATTCCAAAAGAATTGAATCTTGCTCAGACTTTGATAGAGATTAAAAGTGCAAAACCCAAGGCTGTTACAACTGCTGCTACAATAGTTACACCTACCAGCTCAAGACCAAAGGCAAAAGGAATTGTCTTTCATGATCAGGAAAAGCAAACACCTGCATCTACACCAATAGTTTCTCCTTTACAACCATCATAGGCTAAAGACAAAGGCAAGGCAAAAACGGTTGAGCTTGAAAAACCTTTGAAAAAGAAAGATCAAATTGCATTTGATGAAGAAGTTGCTAGAAATCTTGAAGCTCAACTACAAGCTGAATTGGAAGAAGAAGAGAGGCTTTCAAGATAAAAGGAAGAAGAAGCCAACATAGCTTTAATTGAATCATGGGATAACACACAAGCTATGATGGATGCTGACTTTCAATTGGCTCAACAAATGCAAACAGAAGAACAAAAACAATTGAGTATTGAAGAAAAGTCAAAGTTGTTTGTAGAACTCTTGGAGAAGAGAAAGAAACACTTTGTAGCATTAAGAGCTCAAGAGAAAAGGAACAAGCCACCAACTAAGGCACAAAAGAGAAATACAATGTCTACCTATTTGAAAAGCATGTTTGGATATAAACACAGTCAGCCGAAGAGAAAAAGTTATGATGAGATCCAGGAGATGTTTGATAAAGAGATGAAAAGGGTAAACACTTTTGTGGACATGGATGCAGAGTTGGTGAAAAGTAGTGTGACAAGAACTGAAGGAAGTTCTAAAAGAACAGGAGATGAGCTTGAATCTGATAAATCAAAGAAGCAGAAGATAGATGAGCAATTAGAAGCTGAAAAAGATTATCAAAAGGAGGTGGGTGAAGGCAATATTGAGATAGTTAAAGATGGATGTGGTAGCAATTGATGGCTTATACCTCCTAGCTATAATGCCTCTAGTGATTTGTTTGAATGCAGATTGATAAAGATGGTAAGGGATGGATACTTTAAATTGATAAGGGCTGATGGACGCTCAAAAAGGTATTCATCAATGATAAAAATGCTTTAGGATAATGATAGAGAAGACTTGGAGACCTTCTGGAAGTTGGTTAAAGCTAAACATGATAATACAATGCCAGAGGAGGATTATGAAAGAGTGTTATGGGGTGATTTAAAAGTAATGTTTGAACATGACATAAAAAGTGAAGTATGGAGAAATCTAAAAGGGTACAAAGTAACTGTTTGAAAGCTGTTTGATAACTGTGGAGTGCACTTTGTGAGATTTAAAAATCTACATATCTTTATGTTGGTTGAGAAAAGATATCCCCTTACACCAATAACAATCTCAAACATGCTGAACAAAAAGCTTCAAGCTGACCATTAGAATGAGATGTATTATCAACTACTCAAGCTCCTGACAAAGCATGAAAAGGGGTCAATGAAGTGTTTGAATGCATCCTTCTGGTGATGGTAAAGACTTTTAATGAAACTTGATAGATTTCCAAAAGATGAAACATCAAGTTTAGGGTGGTTGATTGGTTTTAAGACCTTCAAGATATTCTTTAGAAGAGTTACAGCTGCTTTAGGTATATATTAGTGTTGTCAAGCATAACTTAGTGCTGCTGGTAATACTAATGAAAATTATGCTAAGTAGCTAATACTGGTAGTATAAAAGTTACTACTACTAGTTACTAATGTTAGTATAACTAGTATTGTTAGTATAAAGTTACTGTTGCTAGTAGAAGTTAAGACTGCTCAGAGATGAAGACTGAAAATATACTAAGTAGTTACTACTGCTAGTACAAAAGTTAGTACTGCTAGTGTATGTTAGTACTACTAGCGTAAACTTCTAAGCTAGTTAATACTGCTTGTGCTCAGTTACAACTGCTGAGTGATTACTACTGCTGGAAGGAATATACTGACAGAGATGAGATTAAAGAATGATTAGAGAACAAGAATACTTACGAAGACAAGTATTAGTTATTTGTAAAGAAGATATGTATAACTTATTTGTTTAAGAGATTATGTTTGTTTATAGAAAAGATCATGATAAGTTAGGAAAGTATTGTAAGCCTTGTAGGACTCCTTGGTGTATAAAAGGAGGTCCTAGGGCATAATGTTAGAGGTACATCTTTGATATTCGTAGCTTCAAGGTTATTTTGTAACCCTATCACTATTCAGAGTGATCGTTTTATATTGAGGTTGAAAGTTTAGTAAAAGTTTGTTTACTGTTTTATTGTTCTTCTTAGTATTACAAGCTAGATTTCGCATAGTTTGTAGTATTTACAATCTTAGTTTCTACTGTAGTTGTTTTGGATCTATCCAACATAACTAAGCTTTAACAAGCTAAGTAAGATCTGTTCAGAAGGGATCAACACATTCATTGTCTCCATGATTTTCTTTGTCCTTCAGTTTATACTCGGAAAGCAATGGAATTAGTAGAGTATCAAATCAATTTTGACAACTTGTCATAGAGAAAGTTAAACTAGGAAACCATTTGTTGATTTTCCTAAGGGTAAAAGTTATGCAGTTGCACTTTGAGAGCAGTCTTGAGTGACTCCAGATGCTGGTTGCTAGGATTTTTCCGTTTAAGGGCAATTATATTCTGCAGTGGTGACCACCTTATGCAAGATCTAGGTTTGACTGGCTTTAAGGTTGAGCAAGTCTTTCTTTGGACCCTACCTTTTTAGGTTTCTTGACTTTTGGCTTATGTTTCTTTTGATTTTCAACATTTTCAACATTTATATTCTTATTGAGAGCAAGAGAACTCATGTCATTCACATAATTAAGCACGCAAACATCAGGATTTGCAGTAATTAAAAACATTTTGCTACACTTAGTTGATTAAAAATTCTCTATTTGATTCATCGAATTGCATTCTTATGTTATTACATTTAGCAGGACAGATGTTTCTTATGCTTCGAAAGGAGTATAATTCCTTAGGGGTTTTCTACTTCAACTTCTGGTTGCTTGCATGTCGTCTACGCTTATAGCAGAAGGGACCCTATATTCCTTTGTACTGCTCCTTGGCGGGGGACTCAACAATTCAACACCCGGGTTACTCGGCCCTCGGACCCGGCTCCACCACCAATCCCCGACCAACCACTGGGGCCAAACGTGGCACACCCGCGCGACCCCTCCCCACCCCAACCATCGGGGCAGCCCCCTTGGCGGCCACCTTTCTCCCTCTTCCACTTCCTCTCCCACCCCCCCTCTCTACTTCTTCTTGGTTCTTAGTAGTGAAGTCTACTCCTGTAGTACGAGAAAACCATGTGAGTATTTTTTTTTTTTTGTTTTTTTTTTTTTTTTTTCTATACTTCTCAGCTTTTTTTTTTGAGTTTTTTTTTTTTTTTTTTTTTTTTTTTTTTTTTTTTCTTTTTTTTTTTTTTTTTTTTTTAAGAAATTAACTCAACTTTCTTAGTAATGACATGAGGTGGTGAAACAGTGATCGGATTTGTCCTAACGTTTGCTTTATTAGTTTGCTAGGCACAAACTTTTCTTCCCTAGTGTTCTTAAAATGATTAATCCTAAACATTCCAGGGGCGATCACTTTCTCATTGTCTACAACCTTTGATTCTTTGGTGGTGGGTACCAAGTTTGAAGTGACTGGATTTGTAAAATCATTCATCTTATCGACCTGTCGAGGAACCCGAGTTTTTGAAAAATTTAGACGTTCAGATTGAAATGCATTTGGTTGTCTTACAACAAACATGTTTCTTAAGGATTTCAAAAACGGTTTCCTCTCGGTTGATTGATTTGCAAATTTAGTATTCGTACTCGTACCTTTGGTGGTATCCTTTTGTTTAGAAACCTTATCAAATAACTGGGCTCTTAGCTTAGCATTTTCATAAATTGTGTCATGTAATTTGTTCTACAAAGAGTTAATTATTAATTTTGTTTGAGCCCGTGTCACATTGATAGAGTCAAATAGGTTCTTGTATGCAGTCTTAAGATGGGCGTTTTCTTTTTCATAATTCTGAACCTGAAACTCTAATTCTACATTCTCATTTTCAAGTTTCTAAGGCAAAGGATCAAGGGTATCTGATACACGTGGAGTATCTTTACTTGTACCCTTAGTATCTCCTAACTGAGCTTGCAACCGTTCGATCTTTTGTTGCATGTCATTATAAGCTTTATCATACGAAATTATGCCATATTTGCATTCTTCACATCTTTTGTACCAATCATTCTAAAGTTTAGCATATTCATACTCCTTTTTAATGATACAATTTTCAAAACATTCTTTCGTACGTTCAAGCTCAGTTTGGAGATTTAATGTATCTACAACATAATTATTTTGCACAATAGACATAATATCCTGACTGACAACTGCTCTCAAGAGATGCTTAATTTCCCATTCCAATGCCTTGTGCTTAGCAAGAAATTAATCAGCTTCTTTTGCAAGAGATTGAAAGTCTCGAACAAATTTTGCTGCTTCTTTCAAAAATTGTATTTTGAAATTTTGCACTCTAGCATCAACTTGGTTAATGATAGGGAAAATTTCATCTTTTACAATTTTGTGAATCTTTTGGTGAATAGAAGACCACCAATTGTGTATATCTAAAGTCATTTTTTGTTTGACAAAACGTTGAAGAGTCACAATGGGGCTTTTTACCTCATTTAGAAATTTTCGTGCAACACTTGGTGTAGTATCATCTGAAAACTCTTCATTTGGTATTGAAATTGAGTTAAAAACATTAGCCGTTTTGGAAGTATTTGAAAAATACAACTCTTCACATGATTTGGCCGTTTGAGAAACAAAAAACCCCGAAGGATGATTAATCTTTGTATAATTTGCTGGTTATATTTCTTTGTTTAATTGTTTCATTTTTAAGCGACTCTCTTGAGCAAGTTCCAGTGTCTTCTCCAAATCATACACAGTCAAAGGATCATACTTTTCTAATAGAACTTTGCCATTATACAAACTCTGTTGTTTCTGCTAAGCTTGCTTGGGATAAAAAAGGATACAAAATTGATAACTAAAAGCCTTATTCTTTATGTTTTGGTGTTGGTTAAATAGTCTGGGTTAGGTGAAAGCATGTGCATCGTTTGAATCGATTGACCCGTTTTAACCAAAATATTATCTAATTCTTTTATCTTATTCTCATGTTAAATTTGTTTATCAAGAAGCTCATCTTCGCGTATTTTGTAATCAGACTTCAACCTTTTCTTTTCTTCTTGAAGAGAAGAAACGGTTGACTTTTCCTTTGAAAGCTGTTTATTTAAGTTTGAAATTTCCTCATTCAAAGCCGTTATTTGTTTAACTGAACTTAAGTGAAGTGCATTTATCTTTTTAGTACGACATTGGTCTTAATAAACAAACTGTTGATAACACCTTTGTTGGGATTAAAAGCCTTCTTAATGCTGCTTTTATTGATGTTAATGTTGTCAGCCAATTTAGTGCTGCTGGAGAATTTCAATGAAAATTATTCTAAGTGTTTAAGACTGTTGGTGAAGTTACAACTGCCAGTACAAAGTTACTACTGCTAGAGGAAGTTACTACTGCTAGTACAAAAGTTACTAGTGTTAGTACAAAGTTAATGTTGCTGAAGGAGTTAATGCTGCTAATGAAGAAGTTAGTACTGCTGAGTTAGTTAGTACTGCTTATGTGATTTGTATGAGATATTTTGGTAAAATATATGTATAAGTTATTTGTTTAGAAGATTATGATTACTTAAAAAAGTATTGTAAGCCGTTTAGGACTCATTGGTGTATAAAAGGAGGTCCTAGGGCATAGAGATTGATGTACCGCACCATACACAACGTACCAAAACACATAAGAGTCATTAATAGAAATATCATAGCTTTAAGGTTTTTGTAACCCTAATACTTTGAGAGTATTCATATTATTAATATTGGAGCTTTTGTTTATTGAATTATATGTTCATATAATTACTGTTTCATTGATAGTTCATCTTAATATTAAAGATTAGATTCCGCATAATCTTTAATACATTCAAACAAAGTTTCTACTATAGTTGTGTTAGATCTATCTAATATAATTAATCCTTATACAAGCTTAAGGAATTCGATCTATTAAAGTGGGACCAACAAGTGGTATCAGAGCTTGTTGCTTTAATAAACTTTGCTAGAAGATATGGATCAAGATTCTACACACATGGTGGCGGCATCTAAAGTTCCCATGCTCAAACCAGGTGAGTTTGAGTTATGGAGGATAAGGATTGAACAATACATCCAGATGATAGACTATGCACTATAGGAAGTCATAGAGAATGATGCAACCTTGCCAAAAACAAAAGTTGTGGAAGGTGTTACAACAGTGATGCCTATTACATCTGGTGAAGATAAGGCTCAGAGAAGATTAGAAGTGAAGGCTAGAAGTACTTTTATGATGGGCATTCCCAATGAACATCAGTTAAAGTTTAACTCTATAAAGGATGCTAAGCTGTTACTGGAAGCTGTAGAAAAGAGATTTGGTATGAATGCAGCCACTAAAAAGACTCAAAGAAATCTCTTAAAGCAGCAATACGAAAACTTCACTGCTCCAAGTTCAGAGATGCTTGATCAACCCTTTGATAGGCTTCAAAAGCTTGTGAGTCAGTTGGATCTTTTGGATGAAAAGATTTCACAAGAAGATGTTAATCAAAAGTTATTAATAAGCTTGTCACCTGAGTGGAACACACATGCTGTTGTGTGGAGGAATAAAGCTGAGTTAGAAATAATGAGCATGGATGATCTCTATAACAACCTCAAGGTGTATGAGCCAGAAGTCAAAGAGATGTCTAGCTCAAGTTCAAGCACACAGAACATGACTTTTGTGTCCTCTTCAAATAACAACACTAGTAGCTCTAATAAAGTAGTTAATGCTTCTCATGGAGTTACTACTGCTAACACTTAAGTTAATACTGCTTACTCTACAAATATTGATAACTTGAGTGATGCTGTTATTTGTTCATTCTTTGCTAGTCAACCAAATAGTCCTCAACTTGCACATGAGTACTTGCAATAAATCCATCCTGATGACATAGAAGAGATGGATTTAAGATGGCAAATGGCCATGTTGACTATGAGGGCTAGAAGGTTTTTGAAGAATACATGAAGGAAGCTTACTGTTAATGGCAGAGACTATTGGTTTTGATAAGTCCAAAGTGGAGTGCTACAACTGCTACAAGAGGGGTCATTTTGCTAGGGAGTGCAGAGCTCCAAGAAATCAAGACAACAAGAACAAGGAAAGCTCAAGAAGGAGTGTGCATGTGGAAACATCTACTTCCACAGCTTTGGTCTCATGTGATGTCAAAGGTAGATATGACTAGAGTGATCAGGTAGAGGAGGCCTCCTCTAATTATGACTCATGCTTATCTCCTATCTTCAAATTTTGATTCAGAGGTATCCAATGATTAAAATTGTTCAAAATCTTGTATGGAAAATTATTTAAATTACTTAAATCTTAATATGATCAACTATTAAGGAGATTTAGAGAAATCTGTTTATTGGTTTTAGGTTATAAAAACAGGTTTAGAACTCAGTGAAAGAAAAAACTTGATATTATAATACAAGAATGAGTTTGTTTATGTAAGGAAAATATTAATGGCTTAAAATTGGGATATTCATAGAGGGAGAAGGAGAAATAACTATTATAGAGATTAGGAAGAAGCTGAAATAATTCAAAAAGAAAAATAGCACATTCAAATTAATGTAGATAAATTTGAAAAGTATCCTAAAAAAGTTTTAAACACGGATCATTAGAGTGTTCAAATTGTTGATTATTGCAGAAAGGGTTTTAAGCTATTAAAAAATATAATGCAGTTCCCCACCTCCCTATACAGGAAAATTTCATGCCTTCCAACACCGAGTTGTTTTTGCTGGTTTAGAATGAGTTTGGTTAATGAGCCTGGAGATTGGAATAGTAACGCTATGTCTAGTGAAGAAGAGCTAAGGTAGGTAGGAAGGAATGATGATGCCCTATTATTGAAGAATGGGGGAGTCAGATAGGAGGAAGAAAATGTGTCTCAAACTTAAAATGAGAAGAAAACAGTTAAGCTAAGTACGCTAAGATTAGAGTTTGTTAAACCTAAGCAACAAGAGGAAAACTGTAGGAAAACGTTAAAACCAAGTTATGAATAACATAGGCAAAACACTCACAGTCCTAGAGGCAATAAAAGAAATTGGAACAATATGATGTCTCAAAAACTAGGAAGCAATTTTGAGATGTTTAATAAGGCATGTTATGTGTGTGGAAGCTTTGATCATCTGCAAGTTGATTGCAATTACCATCAAAAACAGTTTCAAAATCATAGGATGGTAAAACCTGTTTGGAACAATGCTTAAAGGGTGAATCATCAAAACTTTGCTAAAAAGACTCACCTCTATGCTAAAAAGAACATGGTTCTAAGAGCAGTACTAATGAATTTTGGCTTAGTATCAATTAATACTGCTAGACAAGTTAATGCTGCTCACTAAAAAACAACAATGAATGTTGCTAGACCAATGTCATATCTTTTTAAAACAACACATTCAACTGTTAAGAGGACCATTCATAAGAACACAACATTTAAAAACAGTAATATTAATCAAAGGGTTAATACTACTAGGGATAAAAAAATTAATACTGCTAGGCCAAAAGTAGTAGTTAATGTTGTTAAGGGAAATAATTTTAATGATGTTAAGGCCTCAGCTTGTTGGGTTTGGAAACCAAATACTAAAGTTTTAGACCATGTTTCTAAACATAACAGTGCATCAATCACCCTAAATAAGTTTGATTATATTGATGCACAAGGCAGATCCAAGTTAGTGATGGCTTGGGTCCCCAAAAGAAACTGATTTTCTTATCTAATGTGCAGGGCAACCATAAATGGGTTTACAGGATCAAGAAGTGATTGATAGTAGATGCTTAAGGCACATGACAGGGAACATGTCCTATCTTACAGACTATGAAGAGATAGATGGATGATATGTTGTTTTTGGAAGGAACCCCAAAGGAGGAAAAATTACAAGAAAATGTAGCATTAAAACTGGTAATCTAGATTTTGAAAATGTGTATTTTGTGAGAGAGTTAAAGTTTAATCTCTTTAGTGTCTCACAAATGTGTGATAAAAAGAACAGTGTTCTTTTTAATGACACTGAATGTATTGTTTTATCTCCAAACATTAAGTTAATTAATGAAAGTCAAGTTTTACTTAGAGTTCCTAGAAAGAATCATATGTATAGTGTTGATTTAAAGAACATAGTTCCTAAAGGAGGTTTAACTTGCCTTTTTGCAAAAGCCACATCTGATGAATCTAAACTTTGGCATAGAAGGCTAGGTCACTTAAATATTAAAACCGTGAATAAATTGGTTAAGGGAAATCTTGTAAGAGGTTTACCTTCCAAACTTTTTGAAAATGATCAAACCTGTGTTGCTTGTCAAAAGGGAAAGCAGCACAGAGCCTCTTGTAAGTCCAAAACAGAGAACTCAATCAGTCTTCCTTTACATTTGTTGCATATGGACTTATTTGGTCCAACATTTGTAAAAATCCTTATGAAAAAAATGTATTGCTTAGTTGTCACAAATAATTTCAGTAGGTTTACATGGGTTTTCTTTCTAGCTACTAAGGATGAGACTAGTGGCATTCTTAAGTCCTTTATAACTAGGATAGAAAATCTAGTAGATCACAAGGTTAAGGTGATTAGGTATGATAATGGAACTGAATTCAAAAACAAAGAAATGAATCAGTTTTGTGAGATGAATGGTGTTTTAAGACAATTTAGTGTAGCTAGAACCCCTCAACAAAGAGAGGAGGAATAGGACACTAATTAAGGCTGCCTGGACTATGCTAGCTGATTCTAAGTTGCCAACTACTTTTTGGACAGAAGCAGTTAATACTGCTTGCTATGTGCAAAATAGAATGTTAGTAGTTAAGCCTCATAACAAGACCCCATATAAACTTTTTCATGGTAGAACACCAACTTTAAGTTTTATGAGACCATTTAGGTGTCCTATTACTAGTCTTAATACCATAGATCACTTAGGCAAATTTGATGGTAAGGCTGATGAAGGTTTCTTTGTTGGATACTCCTTGAATAGTAAAGCCTTTAGAGTATTCAATAGTAGAACAAGGATAGTGGAAGAAAACTTGCATATTAGGTTTAGTGAGAATACACCTAATGTTGTAGGTAGTGGACCAGATTGGCTATTTGATATTGATGCACTAACAAGAACAATGAATTATGAGCCAATTGTTGCAGGTACACAGTCTAATGGTTTTGCAGGTACAAAAGCAAGTGATAATGCAGGTCAAGCTAGAAAGGAGACAGAACCTGTCAAAAATTACATTTTGCTACCATTATGGACTGCTGATCCACCATATTCCCAAGATCCAAAGAGTTCTCATGATGATGGATCCAAACCTTCAAGTGATGATGGAAAGAAGGTTGATAAAGATCCAAGAATAGATAGTGAATGTAATGATCAAGAGAGGGAAGATAATGTTAATAACACTAACAATGTTAATGTTGCTGGCACAAATAAAGTTAATGATGTTGGTGGAAAAACAAGCATTGAACTTCCAGTTGATCCAAATATGCCTGCTTTGGAAGATTATAGCATATCTGACCTCTCAAGAATTGATGAAGATGATGGTGCAGAGGCTGACATGAACAATTTAGATAAAACAATCCAAGTTAATCCTATTCCAACTACAAGAATTCATAAAGATCATCCTCTTGATCAAGTGATTAGAGATTTGCAATCAGCAACACAAACAAGACATACGTCAAAGAATTTGGAGGAAAATGGGTTTGTTAGTACTATTCAACAAATAACAAACCATAAAGACCTCCAAAACTGCTTGTTTGCTTGCTTTTTATCACAGGAAGAACCCAAAAAGGTAATTCATGCATTGAAGGATCCAAGCTGGATAGAGGCTATGCAGGAAGAGCTTCTACAATTCAAGTTACAAGAAGTTTAGACTTTAGTGGATTTACCAAATGGAAAAAGGGCTATAGGCACTAAATGGGTTTTCAGGAATAAAAATTATGAAAGGGGAATTGTAATAAGAAATAAAGCAAGATTGGTTGCTCAAGGGTACACACAAGAAGAAGGGATTGACTATGATGAAGTCTTTGCCCCTGTTACAAGAATTGAAGCAATTAAACTATTTTTAGCTTATGCTTCATTTAAAGATTTTGTGGTGTATCAAATGGATGTAAAAAGTGCTTTTCTCTATGGGAAGATTGAAGAAGAGGTGTATGTATGTCAACCACCAGGATTTGAAGATCCAGACTTTCCTGACAGAATATACAAGGTTGAAAAAGCACTGTATAGACTACATCAAGCTCCTAGAGCTTGTTATGAAACCTTGTCAACATATCTGTTAGACAATGGGTTTCAAAGAGGGAAAATTGACAAGACCTGTTAGGAATACGAAATTCCTATGAAAGTATCGGTCGCTTCCATAGATAACAATCGTTAGCTTGTTAGGTATTTTTTGGAAACTTACATAATTAGTTAGCAAAGGCCCATGGATAAACCCATGCAAGCCCAAGCCTACTTTTTTATTGTAAGTATATTAACACCTCTCCATGCCTTGGAGAGGTGGTTGGTTGCTCATTTTTTCACATAATTCAATATATGTTCTCTTTCTCTCTCTAATGTTCATCCAACCCTTTCTCTAACACGGTACAATATTTGAATAAACTGCCAAACGTCAAATAGTCAAAGGACTAAAATGAAATATTCAAAACACAAAAGGGGCAAAGGTTACATTCTACCCCCTTAAAAGAATTTCGACCCCGAAATTCAACTACTAGCATCACTAAACAAATGTGAGTACTTAAGTTTCATTTGATCTTCACGTTCCCACGTGAATTCAGGACCACGTTTCGAATTCCACCGAACCTTGACGATGGCAATCCTACTACGCTTTAGCTTCTTAAACTCTATTTCCAAAATTTCCACAGGCTCTTCTATAAAATTTAACTTGGCATAAACTTGGATCTCATCCAAGGGCACTTGTAGTGTTGGATCAGCCAAACACTTCTAAAGGTTCGACACATGGAACGTGTCATGAACACCATCTAATTCCTCAGGCAAATCTAACATGTAGGCTATTGGGCCTATTTTCTCAATAATCTCAAAAGGTCCAACAAATCTAGGTGCTAGTTTCTCTTTCTTCCAAAAGTGTACCACACCTTTCCAAGGCGACACTTTGAGCAAAACATAGTCACCTACACTAGACTCTAGAGGCTTCCTCCTCTTATCAGCATAACTTTTTTGATGATCATGCGCAGCTTTAAGTCTATTCTTAATTTGCGAGATCTTATCAGTAGACTCTTGCACTAATTCAAGTCCTATTAATTGACCTTCTCTAACCTCAGCCTACATAATTGGTGAACGACACTTTTTACCATATAATGCCTCAAACGGAGCACATCTCACACTAGAATGATAACTATTGTTATATACAAAACCAAACCACCGGAAGATGAACATCCCAACTTCCTCTGAAGTCTAAGACACACGCTCTAAGCATGTCTTCCAAAAGTCTAGTTAGTATGCTCACTCTGACCATCGGTCTGAGGGTGGTAATTCATACTCATGTCTAAACGGGTTTCTAATGCCTCTTGCATTGACTGTCAAAACCTTGATGTGAAACGACTATCACAATCCGATCTGATCAAGATCAGCAAATCATGCCTAGCAATATCTCATTCAAATACAATCTAGCCAATCTATCCATCTTATAATCCTCCACTATAGTAAAAATGAGCAAACTTTTTCAATCGGATCCACAATGACCCAGATTGTTGTCATGCCTACTACTATCCTAGGCTACTTAGCACAAAAATTTATAGCTATTCCTTCCCATTTCCATTAGGGAATCTCAGGTTGTTAGAGCAAGTCGGATGGCCTTTGATGCTCAGTTTTAACCTTCAAACAGGTCAAACACTTACTAACATATATAGTTATGTCCTTCTTCATACCAGGCCACCAATACCTATCTCTAAGGTCATAATACATGTTATCAGCTCCTGGGTGTACAGAGTACTTTGAGTTATGGGCATCATCCATTATCAGGGTCCTCACATCACCCTTCAAAGATACCCATATTCGATCTAGGTAGTACAAAGTCCTATCACTTCTTTGTTCTATCATCTCATCCAAACCCTTCTGTAATCCTGCAGACTCATCCTCAGCCTCTTTCTGAGCCGCCAGTATCCTATCCTTGATACTTGACTGAGGGGTCATATCCATAGCTCTAACTCTCTTAGGCTTTACTCTTTCCTTCCTACTTAGGGCATCAGCCACCACATTTGCCTTACCAGGATGGTAGCGAATCTCACAGTCATAATCACTAAACAACTCTATCTAGCGACGCTATCGCATATTCAACTCTTTCTGACTAAAGATGCACTGAAGACTATTATGATTCGTATAGATGACACTCTTTTTCCCATACAGATAATGTCTCCAAATCTTAAAGGCAAACATAATTGCTCCCAATTCCAAATCATGGGTCCTATAATTCTTTTCATGTCTTTTCAACTACTTAGACGCATATGCTATCACTTTACCTCTCTGCATCAACACACAGCCTAGTCCTAACCCGGACGTATCACAATATACCACAAAGTCTTCTGGTCCATCGAGGAGAGCTAGAACAGGCGCATTACACAACTTATCTAAGTTTGAAATGCGAATTCTTGTTCATCGCCCCAATCAAAAGTCTTACATTTCTGAGTCAAGATAGTAAGAGACTTAGCTATCTTAGAAAAGTTTTCTCATGAAACCTAGACGGTAATAATCCAGCCGATCCTTAAAAAACAACGAACACCAGCATCGAAGTTCAGGGCTTCAATTCTTAACAGCTTCAATCTTACTAGGGTCTACATGAATCCCAACACCGTTTATCACATGCCCAAGAAACTACACTTCTCTTAGCCAGAATTCACACTTAGAAAACTTAGCATACAGTTTCTCCTTCCTATGCAGTTCCAAGACTAACCTTAAGTGTTCTAAATGCTCCTCTTGAGTCTTAGAGTAGATTAGGATATCGTCTATAAACACTATCACAAACTTATCAAGATAAGGCCTACAAATTCTATTCATCAAATCCATGAATACCGCTGGTGCGTTAGTCGGACTAAAGGGCGTTACTATGAACTCAAAATGTCCATAAAGAGTTTTAAACGTAATCTTTGAAATGTCATCCTCAGGCACCCTCATGCACTCTCAGCTGATGGTATCCATACCTAAGATCTATCTTTGAGAAAAACTATGACCCTTGCAGTTGGTCAAATAGATCATCATCCTAGGAAGCGGATAACGATTCTTAACAGTTAACTTGTTCAATTCTCTATAGTCAATACACATGCTAAAAGAACCATCATTCTTTTTCACAAACAAAATCGATGCTCCCTAAGGCGATGAGCTTGGTCGAATGAAACTTTTCTTCTGGAGTTCCTTGAGTTGTCCCGACAACTCCTCCAATTCAGAAGGTGCCAAATGATATAGAGACTTCGCAATTGGTACAGCTCCAGGGATTAACTTAATCCGGAACTAAATTTCTTAGAGAGGTGGAAATCCTGATAAATCATCCGTAAATACCTCGAGAAAATGTCTAACTACAAAAATCTCTTCTTGTTTCTTATCACTAGCCTTAGCACTCATCAAAAGTCTCACTTTGTCTTCCGGTCTTTCTCCTAATACTCTAAGCACCTTGTTATCTAGTAGTGGTATCATCACTACTTTTTCATGACAAATTTTTTTAGCCTTATGATTAGACAACCAATCCATACCATATATAATCCCATACAAAACTCCAACCCGCAATGAATCAATCGAATTCAAAGACATGACCCTTGATTTCTATATGCACCCTTAATAACCTTAATCACAACTCTACTACATGCCTGCTAGCTATCTCAATCTGCATATCTGAAAACCTAAATCAATGGCTCTATGCCTAACAAGTATAAAGTATAGGAAAAAAAACTATAGTCGGCACCAGAGTCAACTAAGGTAGTGGCAAAATGATATGTTTAAAGTAAACGTAACCCGTCCCTCAGATGATCGGATCGTGGCGAGCTTCCCTCTGCTCCCGAACATGAATGTGAACCCAAACCCTAGCTTGGTATTCCCTTGTTTCCATGACCCTGACCCCTCTTATTAGCATCAACTTGGTTTGGACCAGTTTCCCTCCTGGTCCTTGTCTCTTATTCAATTCTACGGACATAGCTGGTTTGAATGTCGGTACTCCCACATTCATAGCATGCTCTACGAGCAGGTGTTAGGTTCCTTAAATTTACTGGGTTCACATTCTCAGGAACAACTCTACAATCCCTTGCAAGATGACTGGGGCGGTTATAGTTGAAGCATGTGCGACAAGGCCCTCCGGGTGCATAGAAGAAGTTGTAGGTGGTACACTTAGTCCAAGCACCCATATTCTCTCTTCCTACAGGGTTTACGGTTGTAGCAAAAACATTTCTAGTCCTAGTCCTCTTATTATCATCCCTGTCATTCTTATCCTTGCTAGGTTCCCCTATATTTCCTCTTTTGTCAACCTTCTTAATTAATCCATACCTAACAGCCTCATCAGTCAGTGCACTACAAATCTACACAGCCTTTTGCATAGTCTTTGGCTCTGTTACTTCTACCATCTTATGGATCTGTGGAGAAAGGCTATACATGTATCTCTCAATCTTCCTACTTTTTGGGGTCACTAAATGTGGAACTAATCTATCCAGCTCATGGAATCTATCGGTATAAGCCGCATGGCCAGCCCCGACCATAACATGATTCCATAGCTTAGTTTCCAACTTTTGCATCTCATGACTAGGGCAAAACTCTTCTATCATCATAAACTTAAAGTCATTCCATGACATACTAATAGCAACTTCCTGGCTTAGCGTGTAGATTTGAGAGTTCCACCATGTTAAAGCCTTACCCACAAATGAACTAGCAATGTATTTCACTTTTTGGTCAATACTACAGCCACTCATATCCTGCACGAACTCCATTTTCTCAATCCATCAGGTAAGAACTATAGCACCTCCCTTACCATCATATTCCTTAGGGTTACAAGCTAAGAACTCCTTATATGAACAACCTACCCAGTTGCCATTTACTAACACATCCCTAATATTCTCCTGAACATTCTCATTAACCACATTTCCATTTTAATTTCCAACATTTCCTTGGTTACCAACCTGAGCTAAAATGGTGGGTAAGAGGTTCTGCAATTGTTGGGCAATGATTTTCGAGAAACAGGTGCTCCTCCTACATCCCTATAGACTCCCTCTACATTCCCATTGACTCCATTTACATTCCCATTAGCTCCCAACCCCTGGTCATTCCCTTGACTATTCAAATCGTTAACACACTCATCATTACCTCCCTTGGGTCCTCTACCTCTCCCATCTCTACCAATCCGTTCACCCATTCCCCCTCCTTGTGATTCAGCAACAGGCTGGCCAGCACTTTAGGTCCTTATCCTTGGTGATATTATCTACACGAGGAAGAACATAGGAAACGTTAGGTAGGTAGAAAGACTAACATATATATAGAATATGTTAGGAGCCTTCTTAATGCTGCTAGTATTACTACTGCTCATATCAGAGTTAATGCTACTCAGTTATGTTAGTACTGCTCAAGAACTTCAAAGAAAAATGCTAAGTGTTTACTACTGCTAGTACACAGTTAGTATTGCTAGTGTAAAGTTACTACTGCTAGTGCATATTAGTGTTGCTCAAAGACATAGAAGAAAAGCTGCTAAGTAGTTACTACTGCTAGTACAAAAGTTACTACTATTAGTACAAAGTTAATGTTGCTGAAGGAGTTAATGCTGCTAGTGAAGAAGTTAGTACTGCTGAGTTAGTTAGTACTGCTTATGTGATTTATATGAGTTATTTGTGTAAAAGATATGTATAACTTATTTGTTTAAAAGATTTGATATTCTTAAGAAAGTATTGTAAGCCGTTTAGGACTCCTTAGTATATAAAAGGAGGTTCTAGGGCATAGAGATTGACGTACCACACCAAGATATACTAATACGAGTCATTCATAGAATTATCATAGCTTTAAGGTCTTTGTAACCCTAATACTTTGAGAGTATTTGTATTATTAATAATATTGGAGCTTTTGTTTATTGAATTATATGTTCATATAATTACTGTTTCATTGATAGTTCTTCTTAATATTAAAGATTAGATTTCACATAATCTTTAATACATTCAAACTAAGTTTCTACTATAGTTGTGTTAGATTTATCTAATATAACTAATCCTATAACAAGCTTAATGTGGAAGGTAAATCGATTCGTATTAAGGGGGACCAACAATTGGTATCAGAGCTTGTTGCTTCTTGAAAACTTTGCTAAAGTTATGGTCCAGAAATCTGCATTACATGGTGGTTGCATCCAAAGTTCCTATGCTCAAACCGGGTGAGTTTGAGTTATGGAGGATGAGGATTGAATAATACATCCAGATGATAGACTATGAACTGTGGGAAGTCATAGAGAATGGTGCAACCTTGCCAAAAATAGTAGTTGTGGAAGGTGTTAAAAAAGTGATGCCTATTACATCTGCTTAAGATAAGGCTTAGAGAAGATTAGAAGTGAAGGATAGAAGTACTTTAATGATGGGCATTCCGAATGAACATCAATTAAAGTTTAACTCTATAAAGGATGCTAAGCTTTTGCTGGAAGCTGTAGAAAAGAGATTTGGTGGGAAAGCCAGTCTACTAAGAAGACTAAAAAGAAATCTCCTTTAATAGCATCATAGAAACTATCATTGCTCCAAGCATCAGTATCTTGATCAACCTTTATAAGGCGAAAAGTCTTGTGACTCAGTTGGAGCTTTTGGAGAAAACCTTTGCACAATCAATGTTAATCAAAGTTATTAAGAGCTTGCACACTGAGTGGAACATACATGCTATTGTTTAGAAGGAATAAAGCTGAGTTAAAACAAAGACATGGATGATCACTATAATAACCACAAGGTGTATAAACAAGACAAAGAAGTCAAGCTCAAGTTCAAGCACACAAAACAGGCTTTTATGTCCTCTTCAAAGAACAACACTAGTTTTAATTGTTCAAGTTCTTTGCTAGGAAACAAATAGTCCTCAAACTTCACATAGAGGACTTGCAACAAATCTACCTATGACATAAAACTGGATTTACGTATGGCAAATGGCCATGTTGACTATGAGGGCTAGAAGGTTTTTAAAGAATACAGGAAGGAAGCTTACTGTTAATGGTAATAAGACTATTGGTTTTGATAAGTCTAAAGTAGAGTGCTATAACTGCCACAAGAGGGGACATTTTGCTAGGGATTGTAGACTTTTCAAGAAATCAAGACAACAAGAACAAGGAAAGTTCAAGAAGGAGTGTGCGTGTGGAAACATCTACTTCCATAGCTTTGGTGACATGTGATGGCCTTGGTGGATATGACTGGAGTGATCAGGCAGAGGAAGGGCCTAATTATGCACTCATGGCTTACTCATATTCAAGTTCTGACTCAGAGGTATCTAATGATTTAAATTGTTCAAAATCTTGTATGAAAACTGTTAAATTACTTAAATCTCAAAATGATCAACTTTTAAGGAGATTAGAGAAATCAATAGATTAACTAATAATGTTTTAGGTTATTAAACAGTTTATAACTCATGGAAGAAAAACTTGAATTTTATAAGAAAAATGAGTCTGTTTATGTAGAAAACATTAATGGCTTAAAATGGGATATTCAAGTAGGAGAAATAACTATTAGAGAGCTTAGGCAGAAGCTTGAAAAAATTCAAAAAGAAAAGGATGGCATTAATTTTAAGGAAGATAAATTTGAAAATTCATTTAAAAGTTTAAACAAGCTCATAGAGTGTCAGATTGTTGATAATTGCAAGAAAGGTTTAGGATATGAAAAATATAATGCAGTTCTATCTCCCTACATAGGAAATTTCATGCCTCCAACACCTGACTTATCTTTTACTGGTTTAGATGAGTTTGCTAATGAGCCTGTAGTTGAGAACAGTAAAGCTATGTCTATTGAAGAAGAGTCTAAGGTAGTTAGAAAGAATGATGATGCCCCAATTATTAAAGAATGGGTGTTAGATAATAAGGAATAAAATGTGTCTCAAACTAAAACTGAGAAGAAAATAGTTAAGCCTAGTATTGTTAAGAAAGATTTTGACAAATCTAAACAACAACAAAAACTGCTAGGAAAATTGTTAAACAAGTTGAGCAACATAGGCAAAACACTTACAATCCAAGAGGCAATCAAAGAAATTAGAACAATATGATGTCTCAAAAACTAGGAAGAAATTTTGAGATGTTTAATAAGACATGTTATGTGTGTGGAAACTTTGATCATCTGCAAGTTGATTGCAATTACCATTAAAAACTGTTTCAAAATTAAAGGATGGTAAAACCTGTTTGGAACAATGCTCAAAGGGTGAATCATCAAAACTTTGCTAAAAAGACTCACCCCTATACTAAAAAGAACTTAGTTCCAAGAGTAGTACTAATGAAGTCTGGTTTAGTATCAGTTAATACTGCTAGACAAGTTAATACTGCTCACTCAAAAACAACAATGAATGCTGCTAGACCAATGTCATATCTTTCTAAAACAACTCATTCAACTGTTAAGAGGCCCATTCATAAGAACACAACATTCAAAAACATTAATATTTATCAAAGGGTTAATACTGTTAGTGGTAAAAAAAATTAATACTGCTAGCCCAAAAGCAGTAGTTAATGTTGTTAAGGGAAATAGTTTTAATGTTGTTAAGGCCTCACCTTGTTAGGTTTGGAAACCAAAGACTAAAGTTTTAGACCATGTTTCTAAACAAAAAAGTGCATCAATCACCCTAAAGAAGTTTAATTATATTTATACACAAGGCACATCCAAGTCAGTGATGGCTTGGATCCCCAAAAGAAACTGATTTTCTTATCTAATGTGTAGGGCAATCCACAAATGGATTTACAGGATCAAGGAGTGATTGATAGTAGATGCTCAAGGCACATAACAGGGAACATGTCCTATCTTACAAAATATGAAGAGATATATGGAGGATATGTTGCTTTTGAAGGGAACCCCAAAGGAGGGAAAATCACAGGAAAATGTACTATTAAAACTGGTAATCTAGATTTTAAAAATGTGTATTTTGTGAGAAAGTTAAAGTTTAATCTCTTTAGTGTCTCACAAATGTGTGATAAAAAGAATAATGTTCTTTTCAATGACACTAAATTTATTGTTTTATCTCGAAACTTTAAGTTAATTGATGAAAGTCAAGTTTTACTTAGAGTTCCTAGAAAGAATAATATGTATAGTGTTGATTTAAAGAACATAGTTCCTAAAGGAGGTTTAACTTGCCTTTTTCCAAAAGCCACATCTGATGAATCTAAACTTTGGCATAGAAGGCTAGGTCACTTAAATTTTAAAACCATGAATAAATTGGTTAAGGGAAATCTTGTAAGAGGTTTACCTTCCAAACTTTTTGAAAATGATCAAACCTGTGTTGCTTGTCAAAAGGGAAAGCAGCACATAGCCTATTGTAAATCTAAAATAGAGAACTCAGTTAGTCTTCCTTTATATTTGTTGCATATGGACTTGTTTGGTCCAACATTTTTAAAAAGCCTTACAAAGAAAATGTATTGCCTAGTTGTCACAGATGATTACAGTAGGTTTACATGGGTTTTCTTTCTAGTTACTAAGGATGAGACTAGTAGCATTCTTAAGTCCTTTATAAATGGGATAGAAAATCTAGTAGATCACAAGGTTAAGGTGATTAGATGTGATAATGGAACTGAGTTCAAAAATAGAGAAATAAATCAATTTTGTAAGATGAAGGGTATTTTGAGACATTTTAGTGTAGCTAGAACTCCTCAACAAAATAGAGTTGTTGAGAGGAGGAATAGGACACTAATTGAGGCTGCTAGCAATATGCTAGCTGATTCTAAGTTGCCAACTACTTTTTGGGCAGAAGCAGTTAATACTGCTTGCTATGTGCAAAATAGAGTGTTAGTAGTTAAGCCTCATAACAAGACCCCATAGGAATTTTTTTATGGTAGAACACCAACTTTAAGTTTTATGAGATCTTTTGGGTGTCTTGTTACCATTCTCAATACCATAGTTCAATTAGACAAATTTGATGGTAAGGCTGATGAAGGTTTCTTTGTTGGATACACTTTGAATAGTAAATCCTTTAGAGTATTCAATAGTAGAACAAGGATAGTGGAAGAAAACTTGCATATTAGGTTTAGTGAGAATACACCTAATGTTGAAGGTAGTAGACCAGATTGGCTATTTGATATTGATGCACTAACAAAAATAATGAATTATGAGCCAATTGTTATAGGTGCACAGTCTAATGGTTTTGTAGGTACAAAGGCAAGTGATAATGCAGGTCAAGCTAGAAAGGAGACACAACCTGTCAAAGATTACATTTTGCTACCATTATAGATTGATGATCCACCATATTCCCAAGATCCAAAGAGTTCTCCTGATGATGGATCCAAACCTTCAAGTGATGATGGAAAGAAGGTTGATGAAGATCCAAGAAAAGATAGTGAATGTAAAGATCAAGAAAAGGAAGATAATGTTAACAACACTAACAATGTTAATACTGCTGATAATGTTAATACTGTTAGTTCAACTGTTAATGCTGCTGGCATAAATGAGGTTAATGTTGTTGGTGGAAAAATAAGCATTGAACTTCCATTTGATCCAAATATGCCTGCTTTGGAAGATGATAGCATATTTGACTTCACAAGAGATGATAAAGATGATGGTGTAGTGGCTGGAACTCACATTGATCAAATCCAACGATCGAATAATCGAAACAATCCAACGAAAATCAACGAGCACGATCACGACCTATATTTTATGTCGCTCGATTACAATACCGAAAAGTATGATTTACGATGAGTACATCGTATCAACGAAATCATATAGCATATTATATATATATATATATATATATATATATATATATATATATATATATATATATTATATATATATATATATATATATTTATATACTTATATATTGGGAGGTTCTTTCAGAACCCAAATGAATATACAGAACTGCGAGAACTAATCTGAGCCATTTATTTTCTAATCAATGGTTATAAATTGTGATGGCATGATTGTAATTATATAAAAAATCAAGGAATGTTGTATAAAGGATTTAAGGGTATTATTGGTATTTTTTATAACCATTTCAAAACCGCTTCATATATAACTGATCGATCAATATCAGTTATAATTTTCTCATTTGTATCTAAAAAACCCTAGCCGCTGTTACACATACTACCGATTCGAAATTGCAGGAAGGTCAGCCCGTGCACCTGCTCGTGATCCAGCACCAGCTAATATACTTTATTGCTATTTATTCAAAGGATTGTTGTTGTACAAAGTTTTATTTTGAATTTTATTCAACATTTTGAGATTTGATTTTGCAGTCAACCATGTACCACCTCCGCCCCTGTTCGGAGTAGCATTGATGGATCAATGCTCGGAGGAATTAGTTCAACCATAGTTCAAGGTACATCTATGTAGCTACATACCTATCTACTTGTTCATTAAAAACGACATATCATTTGGGGCTTTGACATGTGCTCGGGTGCTCTTCTTTTGCCTGATGATTTTAATATGACCTGATACTTGTAATATATTGGTTATAAAACATTTACTAGTTTTTGTTTTCTAATTGAATTTATTGTGATTAATGAGACTTTAGTTTTCATTCAGTTTATTCCTAGTGGTTACTTTTGGTTTAAATGTTGTTGTGATCATTAAAAGACTATACTAAGGGTGCACTTGTGAGGCTTGATTGTGTATAATTGTGTACCAAATCATAATTTTATTGTCATTTTTTTGGTTTGATCTAATTTCGAATGCATTTGATTATCATAATAGACTTTTTTTAATTCAATGGCGCTTTATTTTTTGTGGCTATAGATCGTTACAACCAAGTTCGTTTTGTTTTCTTTATTTGTTGAAAGTTAATAACAATTTCCATGGCTATATGTGGTTTATTCTTAATGGCTATATATCGTTAGAACCTAATTCGATATGGGATTATATTGACCTACAAAATAATAATTTTCGTGGATGAAAAAGTCACTGTGAAAATAAATAGGTACCAATTGTAACTCTTCGATGTGTTTTGGACGAATTTTAGTTAGAATTGCTCATCTGTGTTATGTGTTATGATAGTTACGACTACGCAAAGTGGTCTTTATTTGATCCATGTTGGGTCCGATTGGTCTTTATTTAGTCACAACTATGCATACTGTGTTTATTTATCACAAACTGTTTTGTTTGGGTTATGAAAGTTTGATAAAAATTGATTTTTCGAATGAGTATCTCTAAATAGTTCTATTTAGTAGTGAAAAAACATCATTAGGAGAACTTCTCCGTTTAGCATCATCTCCTCTGTATTATCGCGACACATAAAACGTCTTATTTTGTGTGTTTAGCTGGTGCACGTGTACCTGACGTGAGTTGATGCACATGTTTCTCGAATCTATTACGAAAAAAGTACTTGTGCATGTATGCTTATTTTGGATCTGTTACCATATAATACATGTGCATTGTGTAGATATAAACTGGAAGTTACATGTAATACATATGTGCATGCTCAATTTGTTCTTGAATTTAATGGGCGAATACATGTATGCATCTACTAAGATGTGTTTGTTTGATCTATTGATTAATTTCTATACATGGGATTGTCAAATTTGCATAATTAGACAGATAAATATTCGTGGGGGTGTACTTTTTTTTGTACATAATTATTTTTTCCTTTTTACTTATTGCTGAATGTAGTGGAATCGTAAGGTCTGCAATGATCTAAAGCTGGAAAGTGTGCACGTTGTTGGTTGCCCAGATGTGGTGGTTCAAGCAGTTCAAACTCAGGTGAACTAACTTTTATGGTTTCTTACGGATATTTCAATCACGTCTATCTTTCGTTATCCTGATTAAAAAGTGTGCCAAATAAATTTTTAAAAACAACAATAATGAACCAATCCAGATTGAAGGTCTAAGTTTGAACTTAATAAACCAAAGATGGAAATGAATCTGAACATGAGCATATACTTTCTTAAAATATGAAACCATTTACTTGTTTGACATGTTGGTAATATAGTAGGGCATAACTTAGAAAGTTAATCTACATAATGCTTTGTTTTATAACATGTCTAAATACTTCTGTTGTAGTCTTGCAGACTTGCACCGTTTAAATGTTATAATTTGTTAATTTAGGCATCACTTTTTAGTTATCTGTAGATTTTTATATTCTTATCCCTGAAGTTTCACAATACTTGAGTTTAATGTTTTGTTCTAAAGTCTCTAGTTTTCTCCTTTAGAATGACAATTATTGTCATAAAAAGATGGTTGATGGATCTAAGAGAGTTGGAATTCCATTCTCCTTTAGCCTACCGGTAAGCTACAAAACTCAACGTTGACCCTAAGTGGTTTTCAAAATGGGTCGGTTGGGTAAAATGGGTCCCAAACTAGGATTTGGTTTGAATTGGTAATTTGTGCATATGTATTTTAAGGTTGATATTAAATTAAGGAAATGTGTATGCATATATGTTTTTATTTGTACATATGTGTTTGCTCATATTGTCTTTCCATATCATTCTAGTTTATTTACCAAGAACAGCTTATGAGTAAGTGTGTATATGTATTCTGTTAGATTATGCATATATGTAACACTGCTTTTTATGATTAAATTTGTTTGCATCATTGAAAGGATTGTACATATATGTTTTGTTAGTTGTTATGATTAAATAATACGTTCATTAATTGTTTGCAGTTACAGGTTTGACTATGATAAGGGTGTGTTGATGAACTCAAATGCACATATACATACAAGGAAATCGAGCATGACTAATGAGGAAAAATACATGTGCATATACAGCAACAATAACTGTGGTTGTGTTATAAATTAGTAGACACGTGTACACATCAATGAAACTTTCATTTATTCTTTACTTTTAGAAATTTGTATTTGAATTACATATCACGTAATTTTAATTTTGTCTATACTTTTTTTTTATTTGTATATAGTACATGTAAAATACTCTTACTTATCATTTTATGCATTTGTGTAAAATATTTGTGAGGAAAACACATTAGAGGCTTAAGCAATTGAACACTAAAAACACATGTAATTAACATTATAATAGAAAACAAATTGCAGAAAAAAAGATATTATCTTCAAAAAAAAGTAAAATTCCAAAAATTTTGGTACCAAAAAATGTTTTATATTAAAAAAAATGGGGGAAAGAAAATTAAAAAAATGTAATTTTACTATTATTACCCTTCTTTTTGAGTTAAGAATAATACAAAATAATTAATATAATAAAATAATCTGATTGGGTGATGATGGTCTCGCAGTTCTGTACATTCATTTGGTTCTGAAAAGAACCTCACCCTATATATATATCATATTATATATATTCAATACATGTGATGAGAAATCCATTTGCGCCTTAGATCTTAAAACCCCACAATATTAGGTTATAATTGTTCCTCACGTTTTATCTTACATGACTTTAATTGAAAACTTTATATTTTTGATAACTTTCTATTTTTAGAAAGTTAGTATTTTCGGAAATCTACCATCTTTGGTAAGTTTAAACATCTAGGTATATTTTTAATATTTATCATTTTATTTACATTCATGTACTTAGTTAAAATTATATAAGTCTTATATGACCCGTTGACTTTTTAAAGTCAACATTTGACTTTTATACTTATATTTATTTTTACTCAAATCTGACCCGCGCCAAACGACCCTCTAATTCACATTTTCACGATTTCAAAGGTAACAAGAGATTTTTATGCGAAACGATATCGGAGACACTTATAGTTTTAGCCGCGACCCGAAACTGACGGAAAGGACGAAATGCCCCTGCAAGAATCTGCTGTAACTTGTACTTTTAATAAAAACGCAGCAGTATTGACCATCGGTTTTGACCCGCTATATCACGTTTTCGTGACTTTGACCAAAAAGAGATTTTATAGAAAACATCATTCCGGACAACTTTCGTGTTTCGCCGGAAGGATGAAACGGACTCGAAAGTGCCCAAAACGTCAAATTACTAAACCTGTCAGATTTAATATATACTAAAAATGACCCATTTTTCTACTAAAGTGTATATATCGATCTAGCTCCAGTTTCTTCGTTATTGGGAGTTAGAAGTCCCATTTCATATCAAAACGACCGCAAACATATAATTTATTATATTTTACAATCCAAAATCTGATTTTCCAAAATCTGATTTTCCAAAATCTCGAACCCCGAATTACCCATTCAATTTTCTGGTCAAAATAACTCGTTACAAAATGCGCTAAAACTCGTTTTCGACCCAAAAGAACTCATCAAAAATACATCCAATATACCTTATAATTTCATACTAATCCTACTTTAATATCAATATCACAATATACTAAACGCCGCAAGTTTCAATCGATTTTATCACATATATAATAATTGAATCAATAAACGAAAGAATCGAAATAAACATAAAAGGAAGGCTCACAATGCTATCGGAAGCAAAGTCAAAAAATAAAAGTGTTCGTCTTGTTCCTTTTGTTCCTAGCCGCGGCTCACAACCCACCAAACCAAACCAAACCCAAACTTAAATCAACCAAATCAACCCATTTAGCTTTCAACAAATCAAACACGCCCTCTTTGTGCCTTGTACCCGGTTCGAACCCTCAACCAACGAACCAAACCGAAACCCCTTTTTGTTTTGATAAAACTCAACCTTAAACAAAACCTTTTTGCATGTCTTTTTTTATTGCTTAGATGATCAAATAAACATTTTCTAAACCATTTGGGATAGCTAGAAAAATCAAAACACCATAAGGTGTTTGTGGTTGTGCCTCGTTCGATCAAAAAAAGAAAGAAGGAAGAGAAAACAATGTTCCAACTTGGTTCTTTATCAATCTAAAAATCATTTTGAGTGATGTTAATATGGATTTAAATGATAAAACTTGAAAATAGAAATTGTGTATATGGGTGGTGGTTCGACCGGATCTCAAAGACAAGAGAGAAAAAAAAGATTTTTGAGCTATGTTTACTTGTACGAGTGAGAGTGTAAGACTTTATAAAAAAAAAGAAGTAACATAATCATTATTTTGTGTAAAGTTTAATTATAAAAGGTAACTTGTACAAGGTTTAATAAAACGCGAGCCCTCAAACGCGAGCTATGGCCAAGGTCGAGGAACAAAGACGACATGGTTCATCAAATAATATTTTATGATCATAAAAATAATAACAAGATGCGTCGTAAATTTTTACGATGCTTGAAACGATTAACGAACGCGTGGTCAAACGTTGACTCGCGAAACGTCAAAAATAAAATTTTCAAATTTTCATTCACAATAAAATACAAAAGCAATTAATCTCGACAAATAAAAATTTAAATGTCGACGTTCGCTTACGAAAACTAGTAAAGTAATCATTATGACGTCGAACTCACGATCGTCATACGCGTCGTGAAACTTCGGTTGTTACAATTACTGCTTGCTTATGTGAATAGATAGTGAAAGTAGTTAAGGCTCATAACACAACCCCATATGAACTTTTTTATGGTAGAACCACCAACTTTACGTTTTTATTGAGGACCATTTGGGTCTGTCCTGTTACCCAGTCTTAATACCATAGATTCACTTAGGCAAATTTGATTGGTAAGGCTAAATGAAGGTTTCTTTGTTGGAAACTCTTTTAATAGTAAAGCTTTGCGCAGTATTCAATAGTAGAAAACAAGGAAAGTGGAAGGGAATAACTTGCATATTAGGTCGTTCAGTTGAGGAGTACACCTAGTGTTGTAGGTAGCGGACCAAATTGGCTATTTGATATTGATGCACTAACAAAAACAATGAATTACGAGCCAATTGTTGCAGGTACAAGTCTAATGGTTTTTGCAGGTACAAAAGCAATGTGATAAATGCCAGAGAGGTTCAAGCTATAAAGGAGAAAACCTGTCAAAGATTACATTTTGCTACCATTATGGACTGTTGATCCACCATTTTCCTAAGATCCAAAGAGTTCTCATGATGATGAATCCAAACCTTTAAGTGATGATGGAAAGAAGGTCGATGAAGATCCAAGAAAAGATAGTAAATGTAATGATCAAGAGAAGAAAGATTATGTTAACAGCACTAACAATGTTAATGCTGCTAGCATAAATGAAGTTAATGTTGTTGGTGGAAAAACAAGCATTGAACTTTCCATTTGCTTTTTGGTACGAGTCAACTCATGAGGCGTGGAGCTTAAGGGTTTATTTAGCTAGACCGAATTTGATTATTTGCTTTAGCTAAATAAATCGGGTGGTATTCGTTTATTTGCGGCTCTTCAATTCGGTTCCATTTTCTATCCTTTTTCAATACATTAGTGTAGATTAGAATAAAATGTTTTGCTTTGCTTATTTTATCATTATGCGTAGTGAGAAGTTTAATTAGTGCTTGTTAAGTGATAATGTGAATTGGAAATTAATTGTGGATTGCAAAAAGGCTAGTTAATTAATAATCTTTGATTATTTAGATTTGTAGTTGGAATGTTTTAAAGGGCAAAAATCCGAAAAAATAGGCAAACTACACATCTAGTAATTAATATATTTTTAAGAGGTTTTTGTCAAAATAAACCAACGTTGTGAGATAATTATATTTTCTAAGGAAATTAATTCGTTAATAAACCTTAATCCACACTTAATGAATTTTTCACGTCACTTAGCAAGCATTTTCGTTTTATAAATCTTTTAGATAATTTTTAGCATAATTCTCGTAGTTTAATTGTTTAGTATAATTCTAGTATTATTATTAGTATAATTTTCTTAGTATTAAAAATCGATTTAAAACCAAAAATCTTAAAAAATAATCAAGCATTTTTTTTCAAAACATTAACATGGATTTCAATTCATCTCTCGTCGTGGATACGACACTCGGAAGATAGACTATTACTTTTCCTAAAGTAATTTTCTTATCTAACGGGATATACTATATATATTATTACGACACGCGTTTGACGTTTACCAGTATACAAGGTTGAAAAAGCACTGTATGGACTACATCAAGCTCCTAGAGCTTGGTATGAAACCTTGTCAACATATCTGTTGGACAATGGGTTTCAAAGAGGGAAAATTGACAAGACCCTATTCATCAAAAGGCACAAAGGTTATATTTTGCTGATCTAAGTTTATATGGATGATATCATCTTTGGTTCAACAAAGAAGGAGCTATGCATTGCATTTGAAAAGTTGATGCATGAGAAATTTCAGATGAGTTCTATAGGAGAACTTACATTCTTCTTGGGATTACAAGTGAAGCAGAAGAAGGATGGCATATTTATTAGTCAAGGTATATATGTTGCTGAAATTTTAAAGAAATTTGGGTTTACAGAAGTCAAGACTGCAAACACACACACGCGCGCACACATGCACCCACGCACACAAGCACGCACGCACGCATGCCGCCAGCACGCCCGCCGACACGGCCGCACGTACGCACGGCCGCATGCACGCACGTACGCACGCATGCACACACACACACACATATAAGAATAGCCAAGAATAACCCGACTCCGCGGGTCCAGCCCTAATACGTGCATCCGACAAACGATCAACTATCATATCTCCTTCGGTTCCAC
>BQNB010080472.1:8531-29921 GCA_026074375.1 Tanacetum coccineum
TATTGTGTTTCTATTATTTCCGCTGTGCATATCAATGTTACCTGTAAAACTAATCCTAGATGGGCTGATCGATTCTTAACAATAACTAATTCGGTCAAACCCCTCCCTTATAATTAGGGTATGTCAAATCCTAATAATACACAGGTAATCCCACGCCCCCAATCTTTCTTATTCTCTCTCAAGAAAATAATAATCATCCATCTTTCTATCATTTCAAATGCAGCTATTAAACCAAAAATCCATCTTCCTCATGTTATCAAATCAACCCAAAGTAAAAACCCACTAGATCTCCCACCTTCCTTGATCTTTTAACTCATAAAAAAACGTCACTACCCTGAATCCCTTTCTGCTAATCTGCTTAGCATAATCAAACGAGGTGTTAAGAATCAAGAAGAGCATGTCTTCAAGATGCTTTGATAAATGGATCTCGGGTAAGGTGATGTATTTTGTTTGAGTTTGTGTATCAATCGAAACAAGGAACGAGTTTAATAGATTTGTTAAAACTCACTCTTTTTATTCGAAAATTAAATGAGGGTTTTAACCCTTGACAGATCAATGATGATTTGTTGTAGTCGTGGTTTTGATCTTTAAAGGTCTAAACGTTCAGGTGTACCACATGACACACAATCTGAGATCAGTTTATTCGTATAATGTTCGAGTCTTATGAGTTGGAGAAGGGATTTGTTGTAGTTGTTTGAGGAGGATGGTGATATGTGACGAAGGGTTTAGGTTAGTGAGAGTTGGATCTGTTGATTGATGATGGGTTTAGGTTAGTTGGTGGATTTGGTTTTGTTGTGATGTAAAGGTTGTGATTGTTGTGTTCGATGTTATTGTTATTGTTATTGTTTAAAGTCGAGTCAGTCTATCATTCTTCATTTCTGTCCCTTTTCTTTGACCTCGACTCAGTTGAGTTTTGACTGGGTCAACTCGGTAAATACCAAGTTGACTCGGTTTGGCTGTGGGTAGCAAAACGCAAGATGTCCAAGTCAAAACGCAACCCTTTTTCTTGCGAGTCAAAACGCAACAGAAACAAAACGCAATCTTGATAGACAAAACGCAATGTTTCTAAAAATTTTGAAGCATGTCGTTTAGATGTGCAACGTAAAGGTCTTCAACTTGGGACAAATCGCAATACCAAAACGTAGCTTGAAGCAAAATGCAATACCAAAACGCAGACCCTTGAGACAAAACGCAGGTCACATCTGTTTTTGTCATTTTGTCAAGACGCAACCAAGAAACCCAATAAGCATAAACCCATATCTGTTTCATCTATAATCTTGTCTTGAAGCATAAGGAATACAGCAGAAACATAAACAAAAACATATAACTTATTTTCATGATATTTTCCCAAGAAAAAATAACAACGATGAACAGTAACACCATGAATGAACAGTAACCGAAACAAACAAACACATGATACGAAACACCCCTGCAGCTCTAATGCCAATTGTAGATTATAAATGACATATAATATTAGGGATTAAAACTAATCTGGTGGTTGGATAAAGTGAAATAAATGAATAGCCATTTTATTAGAGTTGAAAGGATAAAAAGATGGGAAGAGTGTATGTGTTAGAGAGAAAACACACACACTTACACTTTTACAAAAGTGAGCTTCACCTCTCTATGGAAGTATGGAGGGGGTATTTATAGTCCTAGTGCCACATAACTATCGTAACTAGTCATTATTAGTCCCTATGTGACACGCTATAAATAAACTAATGTAATTCCGTGTTTGTCACCATATTTTAAGGCTAACAGACACCATCACACTTTAACACTTATCAATCCTCATACAACAATCCTCAGTTCCAACAACAGTTTTCACCATCTTAGTCTCCTTAATATGGATCAATTCATCCCACACAACATTACTCAACTACTTATCCATCCACACCTCATGCAATTACTTATCCGTCAACACCGCATCCTAATGCTTACTCGTCCACAGTACATCAAGATGCTTGTCCACAACCACAATCCATTCCTTAAATTAAATATACTATCTCCACAGTTAATCAACAAACACATCTTGCTAAATTTCCTCAGATAGACTTCGGTCTAGCAGTTCCTGTGTTTAAGCAAATGATCATATTCATGCCATTAACAAAATGATGTCATTTATGTCTACTGTCATCACATCTTATTTCCCAACTACCAACAATCAGCTAAGGAATTCTTCTAACCCAAGACAACATGCAAATATTCATGATGGAAGGGTGACTGTTCAACCGGTTCAGGGGAGACAAAGTTCATTTGCCGCTGGTACTTCTGGAACAAGAGCTAACATCTTAAGAACAGGAGGTGATAATTCAGGTCAACAAAGGGTCATGAAGTGTTTTAACTGCCAAGGGGAAGGTCACATGGCAAGACAATGCCCAAAGCCAAAGAGGAAAAGGGATGCTACATGGTTTAGGGATAAAGTTATTCTGGTTGAAGCACAAGGATCTAGTAAAGTTCTAAATGAGGAGGAATTGGAATTTTTGGCAGACCTTGGAGTTGCAGAAGGTCTAGTTACACAGACGGTCATTACACACAATGCAGCTTATCAAGCAGATGATTTGGATGCATATGATTCTGACTGTGACGACTTCTCTACAGCCAAGGCAGTTCTTATGGCCAATTTGTCTAGTTACGGATCAGATATTCTCTCCGAGGTACATCACTATGAAAACACTCATAATGATATGCTAAATCAAAGTGTGCAAGAGATGTCGTATTTTGAACAAACTCATCTTGTGAATTATCCAGAGAATGAGATAACAAGTGATAGCAATATCCTTCCTTATTCTCAGTATCTGCTTGAAACACAAAATGCAGCTGTTCAGGATACAAATTCTTCTGCACAACAAGATGCCATGATATTATCTGTGTTTGAACACATGTCAAATCAAGTAACTAATTGTAACAAGGTCAATAAGGACAATCTAATTGCCAATGAATCCTTATCTGCTGAGCTTGAAAAATACAAAGAACAAGTTAAATTGCTAAAAGAAAGACAAAATGTGGATTTAAGTACTCGAGAAAAGCTTATAATGGATGATATAATTCGGGAGAAAAATGCACAGTTTGCAGATTTTGAAAAAGAAATTAACTATCTTAAACAAACTCTTTCTGAACAATCAAAGGAAAAGGAATTGTTAACAAAAACATTTAATGTTTTCAAAAAGGAATCTAAGGAAAAGGAAGCTAAAAATATTGATAAAGAAATTGCTTTGAAAAAGAAAGTTAAAGAACTGGACAATATTGTTTGTAAAATGGGTCAATCTGCGCAAACTGTGCATATGCTCACGAAACCACAAGTTTTCTATGATAACAACCTGAAACAAACTCTTGGTTTTCAAAATCCTTTCTATCTTAAGAAAGCTCAGCAGATTAGGCCAATGCTTTTTGATGGTAGTGTTATTGCTAAGGAAACCAATGTGATTTCAATTGGTGATTATGGAGAGACTTTGATGCTTGAGGAAGAGAGTCGATCAAAAATGCTTTTAAAACAAAGTGATCCAATGGTCTTAAAAAAGAAAGTTAATATTAAACCAATTAATTATGCTGAGTTAAATCGATTATCTGAAGATTTTCGTAAACATTTTGTCCCACAATAAGAACCGTCTAATGAACAAGCTTTCCGGTTACAAACTTCACACCCTAATACTGACCAATCTGCTTCTTCGCCTGTCAAGATTGAGGCTCCTCGGGAACTTCTTAAGGTAAGCCTGGTTAATACAAGCCTGAAAAAGCTTAAATACCATCTTGGCCAATTTGACAATGTGGTGAAAAAGCGGATTACGCCCGATGCTTTAACAGAAGGGGAATGGGGTTTGAACATACTAAAGCTGTTTTTCTAAAAGAAATAATTCCGTTTTTAAAGACCTTAAAATACATATTTAATGTTTTTGATAAAGATCTTTTAAATGAGGTAACGAAAGTACAAACAGTAATTAACCAGATGGAAGCTGCTGTTCAACAGTATTATGTAGACAAACAATGCTTTGAAATTCAAAAGAAACAATTTTTGATTGAAAACGATTGACTCTGAGCTTATCAAACACCACAACATGGTGAATATTGTTGTGAATTTTTCGATGGATATAAATACTTTTGTGAATGTGAATTCTTTTGCTGCTATGAATGATTCTATGAATTATATGGAAATGTGCAACAAGTGTCTCGAACTTGAAGCTAAGCTTATCAAACAGCACAACATGGTTGAAAAAGATGAGTATAATAGACTTTCGAAAAGCTTTTCTAAACTTGAACAACACTGCATTTCTCTTGAACTTGCAATGCAACTCAATAAAGAAATTTTTCAAAAGAATAACACAGATGTGAACCAAACTAAACCTATATTTGATCACTTATCTGAATTGAACAATTTGAAAGCTGGGCTTCAAGCAAAAGACACAACAATTGAGAAGTTGAAGGCAAACATCAAACGTTTGAATAAAACTTCCACCACAAACAAAAAAAGGACATAGATGAGATTGAGACCATAAACATAGAACTGGAACATAGGGTGGCAAAACTAATTGCTAAAAATAAGCATTTAAAACAGACTTATAAACAACTCTATGATTTAATTAAACCATCACGTGTTCGTGCTAAAGAACATGCTGAATCTTTGGTTAATCAATTAAATCAAAAGTCTATTGAAATTACTAATTTAAATGTTCAACTTCAGGAAAAAGTTTTTGTCATAACAATATTAAAAAATGATCTTAAGAAATTCAAAGGAAAGGACATAGTTAACAATGCTGCCCAAGTATCAAATGCTGCCACTATTGCTCCAGGAATGCATAAGCTTGACCTAGTAACTTTGACTCCTAAGGATAAGAATAATAGGGAAACTCACATATACTACCTTAAACACACTATGGAATAAGCTGCTATTCTTAGAGAGATAGTTGAACAAGCCAAATTACTAAACCCTTTAGATAGTGCATCTTACTCTGCCTGTAAGTATGTTAAGCTGATTCAAGAGTTGCTAGGATATGTTAGAGATACTTGCCCCTAGTGAGAAACTAGTTGCTGTCACGCCTATCAACAAAAAGAAAACAGTTAGGTTTACTGAACCCATCATATCATCAAGCACATCCCAAAAACAATTAGGCTCTTCCCAAACAAAGACCAACAGACCACTAACAATTATGTGTCAACTTCTACAGGAGTAAGCCGGGCTACTAAATCTAGCAGGTCAAAGTCTACAGATAATACAAAGAATGATATGATCCTGCAGATTTCAAGTAGTACCCAGAAGAAGAATAAAGTAGAAGACCACTCTAGGATCGTTAAGTCTTGTTTAAATAAACCGAATTGTTTTGTTGAACCATCTGGAAATGCACATGTGCAGCATTCCAAATTAAATACAAATTCTGAGCTAATGTGCGTTAAATGTAATAGTTCTATGTTTGATGCTAGACATGAATTGTGCTTTTTTGAATTTGTTTCTGATATGAATGTGAGTTCCAAATCTAAGTCTGTTAAAAAAAGCTAAAAAGAAAGAAGAATGGAAACCTACAAGAAAAGTGTTTACTAAAATTAGATATAACTGGAGACCCACAAGAAGGACTTTCACTTTAGTTGAAAATGCGTGCCCTTTAACTAGGATTACCGCCACTAATAAAACGCCTCTTAGGGAACCCATTCCTCTAGAAGCAGTGCACAAGAATCTGTAGTAACTAAGGTGTATACTAGGAGATCTAAGGTACCTAAGACTAATGGTTCAAATAGCAAACCTAAGATTGCAACATCTGTGATTTCTAAAAAAATAGAACCTGGTACATCTCGGGGATCCAATACTTTAGTTGCTCCATCTTCTTCTTCTCTTGTTGATATTACGTTGTCTAAATTGTTTGTGGTATTTGGACTTCGGATGCTCAAAGCACATGACTATAGATCGCTCTCAGCTCACCAATTTTGTTCACACGTTTCTTGGTACTGTCAAGTTCGGTAACGACCAGATTGCAAAGATTATAGGGTATGGTGACTATCAAATATGGAATATCACAATTTCAAGGGTTTATTATATGGAAGGACTAGGATACAATCTATTCTCTGTAGGTCAATTTTGCGACTCAGATCTTGAAGTAGCTTATAGAAAACACACGTGCTTTGTTCGTAATCTAAAAGGTGTTGATTTACTTTCAGGATCTCAGGAGACCAATCTTTATACATTGTCAATTAGGGATATGATGGTGTCTTCTCTAATTTGTCTCTTGTCCAAAGCCTCAAAGACCAAATCCTGGTTATGGCACCGACGATTATCACATTTAAACTTTGGTGCTATTAATCATTTGGAAAAAAATAGTCTCGTACGAGGTCTTCCTAAAGTGAAATTTGAAAAATATCATTTGTGTTTGGCATGTGCAATAGGCAAAAGCAAGAAACAATCACATAAACCTAAATCTGAAGACACCAATCAGGAAAAACTATATCTTCTGCACATGGATCTTTGTGGGCCTATACGTGTTGCAAGTATGAATGGGAAAAAGTACATCCTCGTTATTGTGGATGATTACTCTCGATTCATATGTGTGAACTTTCTAGCATCAAAGAATGCAGCTCCTAATTTCATAATCAAGTTTTTGAAGATGATACAAGTTAGATTGAATGCACCTGTCAGGAACATTCGTACAGATAATGGAACAGAGTTTGTCAATCAAATTCTGTGTAGCTATTATAAGAGTATTGGTATCTCTTATTAAACATCGGTTGCGCGATCTCCACAACAAAATGGTGTCGTTGAAAGGCGAAATCATACTCTTGTTGAAGCCGCTCGAACAATGTTAATCTACGTAAAAGCTCCTTTATTTCTATGGGCCGAGGTAGTCGCTACTGCATGTTACACCTAAAACCCATCCATTATACGGCGTCGCCATAGAAAAACTCCTTATGAGCTCTTACATGACAGAAAACCCAATCTATCTTACCTTCATGTCTTTGGATCACTTTGTTATCCAAACAATGATAGTGAGGATTTGGGCAAACTTCAAGCTAAAGCTGATATAGGCATTTTCATTAGATATGCACCCAAGAAGAAATCTTACTGTATCTACAACCAACGTACCTGAAAAATCATTGAAACTATCCATGTCGATTTTGATGAGCTGACGAAATTGGCTTCTGAACAACTCGGTCCAGGACCCGGGCTTCAACTTATGACTCCTGCAACATCCAGTTCAGGACTCGTTACAAACCCTATTCCTCAACAGCCTTGTAATCCACCACTAAGAGATGATTGGGATCGTTTGTTCCAACTTATGTTCGATGAATACTTTAATCCTCCAACTATTGTTGTATCTCCAGTTCCAGTCGCTAATGCACCAAGAGCTATTGATTTAGCTGATTCACCTGTGTCTACGTAAATTGACCAAGATGCTCCATCAACAAGTATCCCATCAACCCAAGAACAAGAACACTCTCTAATTATTTCTCATGGTTTTGAAGAATCACCAAAAATGCCACATTTTCATGATGATGCACTTCACAAATCTCTTCATAAAGACTCGACTTATCAAGGATCGTCATCTAATGTGAGACCAATCCACACTCTATTCGAATCACTTGGTAGATGGACTAAGGATCATCCTATAGCAAATGTAATCGGAGATCCTTCTCATTCTGTCTCCACCAGAAAGCAACTACAGACTGATGCCATGTAGTGTTATTTTGATGCCTTCCTAACGTTAGTCGAACCAAAGAACTTCAAACAAGTAATGACCGAGCCGTCATGGATTGATGCAATGCAAGAAGAAATTTATGAATGTAAAAGGCTACAAGTTTGGGAATTGGTGTCGTGTCCAGATAAAGTCATGTTGATCAAACTAAAATGGATTTATAAGGTCAAGACGGACGAATTTGGCGGGATACTAAAGAATAAGGCTAGATTAGTTTCTTAAGGATTCAGACAAGTGGAAGGAATCGATTTTAAGGAATCATTTGCACCGATTGCAAGAATAGAGGCCATCCGTATCTTTGTAGCAAATGCAACCAACAAGAATATGACGATTTTCCAAATGGATGTCAAAACGGCTTTCTTAAATGGAGAGCTCAAAGAAGAGGTCTACGTTTCTCAACCAGAAGGATTTGTGGATCATGACAACCCATCGCATGTGTATAAGCTCAAAAAGGCCCTGTACGGTCTTAAACAAGCACCACGTGCATGGTACGACATGATGTTAAGTTTCCTCCTTTTACAACATTTCTCCAAGGGTGTAGTTGATCCGACGCTCTTCACATGGAAAGTAGGAAACAACTTATTACTGGCAGAAATTTATATTGACGATATAATATTTGCATCCACTAATACTGCTATGTTTAATGAGTTTACTAATCTGATGACCACTAAGTTCAAGATGTCGATAATGGGGCAGATGTCATTCTTTTTAGGATTACAAATTTCTCAAAGTCCTAGGGCATCTTCCTAAACCAATCAAAATATGCTTCTGAAATTTTTAAAAAATATAGTTTGCTAACTAGTGATTCTATAGACACACCTATGGTGGAAAAGAATAAACTGGATGAAGATCTATAGGGGACACCCGTTGATGCTACACTTTACCATGGCATGATTGGATCCCTCATTTATCTGACATCCAGTAGACCCGACCTTATTTATGCAGTCTACTTATGTGCCCGGTATCAGGCAAAGCCTACCGAAAAGCACTTAAATGCGATTAAGCGAATCTTTTGATACCTAAAGGGAACCATTAACATGGGTTTCTGGTACTTTAAGGATACCGATATGTCTCTAACAGCATATTCAGACCCAGATCATGCGGGGTGTCTGGACACTAGACGTAGTACATCAGGAAGCGCTCAATTCTTAGGTGATAAACTTGTTAGATGGTCTTCCAAGAAGCAAAAGAGCACTGCGATATTGAGTACAGAGGCGGAATATATTGCCTTATCTGGAGGTGTTGTGCTCAAATCCTATGGATGCGTTCACAGCTAATAGATTATGGCTTTCAATTCAATAAGATTCCTCTGTACTGCGACAACAAGAGTGCGATTGCTCTATGCGGCAATAATGTTCAACACTCATAAGCCAAGCACATCGATGTTCACTACCATTTTATAAAGGAGCAAGTGGAAAATAGAATCGTAGAGTTATACTTTGTCCGGACTGAATACCAACTGGCTGACATCTTCACCAAACCTTTGCCAAGAGAAAGATTCAACTTCTTGATTGAAAAGCTTAGTATGAGAAACCATGTATCTGGAAAGTTGAAGCGTCTGCAATGGGAAACTGGAGTGATGGTGTGGTAACTCATATCATGTATCATATGTACATAAGAAAACATAAAAACATTAAAATATTTTCTTTTAATATAAAACTTTCAAAAACAAGATTAAAATTTTAAAATAGAAAAATATAAAAATATGTATCTCTGGCATGTCTTCTGAAAATCGATTACATTTACGGCCTTAGAAAAGTATCAGTTTACAATGATCGGAGGCTGTTAATTAAAGTTTGAGCAAAAGTTCAAAAGCTTTCAAAAACATGCCAAAAATAGTGCTTTATATTTCAGATAGCAAACCAGTCATCTTATTAAGGCAAGTTTTTTAATAGAAAATTGAACTCTCAACGAGATTTTATTCTCGGGTATGGTCTACTTTTGACCATGCAAGGCTTGTGTTTACTTTGCAAACCACCAGTGCTGTCTTATACCATGTGTGTAGTGTCAGTGCGTTTATGTGTGAAATTAGGAGAAATCTTATTTATTTGGGTGTTGGTTTTATAAATTAAACATACTTCATCTGAACTGCTTTTCAAAGACATTTGACCACTCAAACAACGACTACAGCTCTTTCAATAGAAAACGGGTCATTATTTGAGGGGGAGATAATGTCAAATACCTTCTTCATAAAATCAGTTTGTAATAAAGGAAAAGTTTTTAAACAATTACGGGTTAACAATTAAAGGGGAGTTAATTAAGTTTAGCTTATGTAAGCCTTAACTGTTATGTGTTTATGCCTTTAGGGAGTATATGTGCAAATATAAGTTTCTAGGTATGCTAGTTAAAAACATTAAGGACTATTTGTGCCATGTGTTAAACTTAAAATGCCTAATAAAGCTTAAATAAGAAACATGAAAAGGATATGAAACTTGAGGGGGTGAATGTGTCAAAAACAAATTTTGTTTTAATACCACCCACCACCCGTCCTTTTAAACACATAACACACAATTAGAAATTTTTTCCCTCCCATCAGCCACTAATCTTCATTTCAAGAGGTTATCATTCAAAAGGTATAACTAGAAACTCGTTCCTCACACTCTAAACAACACATCTCTCAAACGAATTAAGTTTTTATATGGATATGATCTTGAAAACCCTAAAAATCAAATTAGGATTCATCAAAATCAAGAGTAGGTAAAAACCTAAATTGAGTGAGGGGTTTTGGTTGTTTCGGAGTGTAGAACACTTGATTAAAACAGTTTTGTGATTAGTCATCATACGAATGTGTTCTTGATAATTCTTAGTTCGAAAATTTGGGTTTTTGGGAGTTAGTTAAATATGCTTGTGGATTTTGTGCTAGGATGTTTGTATCCTCTTCCCTAAATGTGTTTGAGCCATTAAAGGCATTCCTTGTTTGTTGTTTCTTGTATGAATGTGATAAAATGTTTAAATGTACTCGTGTTTGATCATTCTTGATGATTCTATGGCTAATTGTTGATATAAATGATCCTAAGTGTTATTTAACTGATATGTATGCTATTTAAAGAAGTCTTGATGCTTAAAATTACATGTTTGTGGTAATGTGTGTTTTGAGGCGAGTTAACAACTGCCTTCAAGAGGCGAGTTATCAACTCTCTTCACGAGGCGAGTTAACAACTGCCTTCAAGAGGCGAGTTATCAACTCCCTTCACGAGGCGAGTTAACAACTGCCTTCAAGAGGCGAGTTATCAACTCCCTTCATGAGGCGAGTTAACAACATGCCTTCAAGAGGCGAGTTAACAATATGCTTTCACAGGCGGAATTAACAACCTCTATAGGAGGCAATTTAACAACCTCTATAGGAGGCGATTTAACAATCTCTATAGGAGGCAATTTAACAATCTCATTTAGAAGGCGAATTAACAACCCTATTCAGGAGGCGAATTATCAATATCAATAGGAGGCGATTTAGCAATGATTAAGCATTTTAAGGAATGTATTTTTCTGAAGGCAATTTTTAACTCAAGTTAGGTAGCTAATAAAATTGGTTTATTAGCAATTATTCAAGTTAAGTAGGGTATATATCAAGGTTCAACAAGGATATCTGAACATGTCTTAGGTTATCTTATTCTCTACAAGTTAGTTTGAATAGGATTCCCAAAAACACTATTTTAGTTGTCTTAATGCCTTTCACATTATGCCCAAATTTAGTTGCCCTTCGGATGATTAGATCTTATTCAAACATGCTAAATACCTTAATGAGCCTAATCATTAAAATGATATCACATCATGAATCAAGCTTAAGTATTCAATAATCAAAGGCCTTATAGTGTGTTATATATTAAATTGGTTATATATATAAACTGTATTGGTCAAATCTTAGCCAGACATTGAATACTCTCATGCTCACAGAAAGCCCTTGATAATGCTCTTGGTGCCCCCGCAGACCATCTTGAGTTTGGGAAATGCAACATGAGACTCAAAACAGACATCAAACCAAAACAAGCTACATTTCAAGTGGTGTTGGATGCTCTTGCTCTCACTCCTTTCTACCAAGCATTCCTGATCACTAAAGAAGTTCCTGCTATTTATATGCAAGAATTTTGGGCTACAGTTTTCGTTCATAAGTCTTCTATCAGATTCACGATAAACAAGAAGAAATTTTCTCTCGATGTTGAAATATTCAGAGAAGTTCTCTAGTTTTGCCCTAAAATTCTAAGACAAGCGTTTGAAGACCTTCCACTAGAACAAGATACTCTCTCTTTCATCAGAGATTTTGGGCACATTAGAGAAATCACTTATCTCACTGATGTGAATGTTGACTACTTACATCAACCATGGAGAGCATTTGCTACCGTCATCAACAAGTGCTTAAGTGGCAAAGAAACTAGAATGGACAAGATTCGCCTGTCCCGTGCTCAAATCCTCTAGGGTATGTTTCCTTAGATGAATTATCTATTATGTCTAATCAAAATATCTATTTCTGTTCTAGATTGAAAACAAAGATGCTAAAAAGACAAACAAGATGTCATATCCTAGATTCACAAAGATCATTATTGATTACTTCATGTCAAAGGATTAGTCTATTTCAAGGAGAAACAAGATGTTTTGGCATATTGCTCGAGATGACACCATGTTTACTTCTATGAGATGTATCTCTAGACATGAAGATACTCAAGTATATGGTACCATTCTCCCAAAGGAATTAACAAACCAAGCAATGTTGGAATCTAAAGCTTACCAGACATACTATGCTTTTGCTTCTGGAGAGAAAGCTCCAAAACCAAAGTATATTGAAAAGAAGCTGATTCAGACACACAAAAAAATATCTCCTAGAAGAAAGCCTGTTCAGCTACTAAAGGTACAAACTCAATGATTCAGCTAAGGACCGCTAAATCTGACAAGAAGAAGAACCTGCTAAGATGCAATAGCCAAGAATTAAATGTATTATCTGAGGTGACATTAACTAAACTAAACAATGAAGCTAGCTACCAAAAATAAGCAAGATCAATTTACTGCGCTCACCGTAGTGCTTCAGGTGTGAATGGAGTTGACACTCAGCCAAAGGTTCTTGATGAGAAACAACAAAAGGTCTCTGGTACAAATGAAGGAGCTAGTGCCATACCAAAGGTTCCTGATGTACCCAAATACGACTCAGAGAGTGAAGAAGAATCTTGGACATTTAGTTAAGATAACGAAGATGCTAAAGAAGAGTCAGACAAGGATGATGCATTAATGTGTGTGAAAAATGAACAACCAACCCACCTCTCTAAGGCATAGAGAGGTGTATAAATACCTCAATATGTCTGGCTATGGATAGGCTTTACATAAGCTTTCCATGGGCTTTTCCAAACTTGGCCTATTAAGGTTCTAAATAATACTTAACGAGCTAACAACAGTTATCTATGGAAGTGATCGACACTTTCATGTTCCTAACAATCTCCCCCTAAGGGAGGTCACCACATTTTACAAAAACTTAAACCTAGCATACTATGAAGGTCTTTGTTCTTGTGCTCGCATACTTCTTTTTCTTTTCATTATCTTATGAATATGGCGTAGTGATCATTGACTTTAGGCTTGAGCTTATTCCTTTATCTTGACTTGTATGTGACTATGTGATCTTGAGCATCTTGAGATCATCAACCAAGCATAATCTCTTTTTGCCATCTTGTGAACTTGTGACTTTTGGACCGACATGCTCATACTGTTGTTGTTCTTGTCTATGAAAGCTTGAATAGACATTCTTTCTTGAATTCTTTAACTTTAACACTTCGTCTCTTCAAGAAGGACGTTCGGTTTCAGAGTGACGGAAAACTTCTTGATATTCTTTGACCTTTATTACTTCGTCGCTTCATGGTAAGATGTATGGTATCAGAGTAGCGGAAGTCTTGAAACATGTACTTGAGCTTTTATAATGTCTTTATAAATGTCGGTCGAGTATGAGCATGCGGCTATGAATCTTTGAGTCTGCTGGAACCAGGTACCTCCACGTCCATCTTTATATTTTCCTGAAATAAAACAGTTAGCAATAAATCTGAGGGACGAATATGGCTTTGTCATTCGCCCGTGTTTGGATAGAGTAACCTTCGAATCTGTGAGGATCGACCTATGATCAAGTAGATTCAATTTTAATAAGAATATCATTGACAGGATTTCCAGCATAAGTATTGAATCTTTCTAACACATTTGTATTAGATTCATCTTACTCAGCATGTTCTCATTACCGGAACGTCTCAAAGCAGATAGCACGGTAAGAGTGAATCAGCGAGTTACTATCTCACCGATTGAAATAAAAATTTATTTGAGAAAAAATCAATCGATGGATCACTTGCTAAATTGTTTTTGCGACACATCGAGAGTTTTAAGCATTTCAAAATTCATCAACCGTCAATTCATATACTGGAACAAGTTTGATTCTTATAGAATCGCACCATCGTTTCTTTCCAGTTGTCACAAGTATGATTTGTATAGAATCGCACAAGTCGCCTACCATGAGCTTGTTTGATGTTGGCCTAAGCAGGATTTTCATCTTCACTGTGAATACTTAAGTATCACTCGGATGTTTTGGCAAAATCACAAGGATAATGCGTAGGACTCTTAATATATTTCTTGTTATTCACATTGTGTGACTTAGCAAGCATAATTTTGACAAGTGTCCTAATAAGATTTATAGATGATCTCTTTTGGCTCTAAACTAAATAGTGCTTTTGGTTTTAGTGATCGAAGGCTGGAGCAGACTGCCACCTTTTCAATACCAACTAACTCAGAGAAAGTTGATAGAAATGTGTGTAATCTTCATGAGAAATGAAACAAAAATCTTTTGAGAGATTTTAAGAGGCTAAGGAGGGTTGTGCATTGCATCACCGGGTCCATGATGTCAGTCTTCAATGTCAGCAATCATCTTTGTGATCCTTGACAGCAAATGTATTGACCCGGTTTTTGCCTAAGTGTAAGAAGGGCTTCTTTCTTTTCACCCTTTATCTTAACTTTTCTTTTTAATTCTTCAACCCCTTCAGCGCTTACCGAGACTTCATAGCTAGTACCTTGTTGGGTTTGTTCCAGTCATAGCTCCATCTCAATCGGTACTTTTCCCTTATTCTTACTTTTACTCCTTTTTTCATACCTATGGACTTCTACACTATCTAGTGGAATATCCCTGGGTAGATCCCTCTGGTTCTGGCTGGATCATGGGAATGAATACCTAAGCTTAACCACCTTATAACTCCAATACACTAATTTAAATGGTCGGTCTTTGGTACTTCCATATTTCAGCCATCACTTAACCACTTACTCCCCCTTCATATGTGCATCGATTAATCAAAAGATTTTAGCACATATATGGGAAAACGTACACTTGAGATCTTAAAAATCACATTATTAGCCATATATTTTAATCACATTTTCTTCTTTTATCAAAAATGTTAAATCTTTTAATATTTTAGATATTAATTGATAAAATATATGCATTCAGGGAAAAGATGTCTAATTATTAACAAGCCGATTATTGGAACATATTAATGCTCCCTCTCAAATTGTGAGGGTATTATATGGTGTTTGAGTATGTTAATTTGAAAAAATTTGAATTTACTAAGAAATTCTTAAAAGTTCATACTCAAACACTATATGCCTTCTTTTTAAGTCTACACTACATATATACATATTCACAAGTTTATAAAATATACAAAATGACCTTATGACGACGAACACAATATGACAAAGTCATATTGTTTGTTGAAGTAGCTAGAGGTCAGTTCTGTAGTGCCTTCCACCAACAAACTTTTTGAGACTCCTCATCAACCTTCTTTCTTTCAACTATTTATCAATCACCTTGATCATGATATTAGCTCTTTTCTTCTTTAATGTACTATATCTTCTCTTTGGCAGGTACTCCATTCGAATATTCTTTGTTATGTTATCCAGCGAAGTTCGAAGCCCAGTTAATGTCCTATCACTAAACTTGTAAAGTTCATCTGATCGCAACAACCTGTTTCTCCCTCTGTTGTCAACATAAATGAATCCTGGAGGGTCTTGATATGGAGTGTATGGGTCTCTTTTTCTGATGCCGGATTTGGTAGTTTCTGGTTTGGTGACGTTGATCTTCTTCTGGTAACTTTCAACTCCGAGTTAAAGATCGTTGATTCGCTTCTAAATAACCAAGCTTCAGGTGAACATCCTTAATGCTATTGCAAAGTTGGAAACGTCATCGCCATAGAGATTTGTGAGCTGATTCTGAACCACCAAGAGAAGCATATCCTCGATTTCATTGACATGAAGACGTGAAAAGTCGCCTTCCTTGAATCTGTAAAGGTTATTATCGGCTCTTCTCACTACAATCTCTTTAAGATATCCATACCTATGTTTCCTCATTACCTCGACCTAAGTTACCACCAGAATACGTTTTATAGAATATACATCATGTATTAATTGCAGGCCCTGTGCATACCCATAGAAGGTCTTATGTTGTTCTCTCTAATGTGAGATTCCCCATAATGCATGTCTATCATAGGTAACTTTAATAGGCACCCATATATTTGGAACCATGTCTTCAATGCCTGGAAGATCATATTGAGTAGCCTTTGTCTTTGTTAAAGAAGTCATGTAGGTCATAGTCAAAATTCCTCCTTGTAGATACTTGAGATTGTTGTTGAAGAAGAAATCAACTGGTACTACTTGACAATTTCCATTCATGACTAAAGGTAGGGGTTTGGTAAGATCAAACGGGTAGTCACCGCCTTCTGGATTCTCCCAATCAAGTTTTTTTGAAAGAGCCTTCAAACATTCTTCAAAATCATATTCCAATTCAGCATAATTCGAACGTGTGCCTTTGAGATGTCTGAACGCTAGTCCTAGCAGTATTTCTTGAGTAAGATTGTTGATTTTTAGGTTGTTCATGATGAATGCAGAGAAGTCTATTGGAGTGCTCATTAATTCATTAAAGGTCTTTGAGGGTTTTTTAGTAGAAGATGCAAGAGTCATTAACCAACTTTGATTTTATCCTTGTTATGGAGTCTTGCCCACATTTTAATCAAGATCAGAAGGTTCTTGAGGTTGTGTAGCTTTAGTGAACCAGTCACGTTTAGATGCAATCTTCTTCTTGCGTTCTACATCATCATTACCTAGGTTCTCTACTTGATATTGTGGCATATCTGAATTTGCAACCTCAAACTCTGGTTCCTCTAATTGAACAGACTAACCAGAAGATTTTGGTTGAGACTTGGTGCTCTTGGATGAGCCAGACTGTGATTCTTTAGCTTTAGGACCTTTTGTTGGTTTTGCATCCTTGCTAGTCTTCCTCTTCTTCAACCCTCGGTCTGATCCACTGGAAGGGTCTTCATCTTTATCTTTTCTACTTCTCTTAAATGAATACACTTTCTTATAATTGTCGAAGAATGTCTTGTCGAGATCATAAGATTTTCTCAAACTTTCTGTTGATAGAAATAATGCCTAAAAATGTTAGTAATATTTTTCGATCTCTCTACGTTTTGATAATCACAAAATGTAAAAACGATTAATGAAAAATCATTCATAAACAAGTAATTAGTAGTAAGTTTTCATTTCAAAAATTTAACCACTCAAAGACCACGTAAAGGTATGAATAAATAAATACTTAATGCATTTTATGGTCAAAGGAATTTTTATTCAACCTTAAATTTTTTTATAAAAATGTCACAAACATTTTTATAACTTTTACAAAATATTTTTGGATTTAAAAGAAATGTTTTGTTCAAAATAAATATTTTGAATTTAAATTTTATACCTAAAAACGGCTAGAAATGTTCCAAAAAACACCTCCCTCAAAAAAGACAAAAAATGGAGCGTCTGGCTTGGGCGGCCTCTTAATTATAAGGCGGTCCCCTTAATAATTAAGGGGACCAGACCCTATTTAAGGGGACTGCCCAGACAAAAAGCCAGCTCAGTTGGCCTATAAATAATGGACTATTCCCCACTGTTTTTCTCACCTTTTGCTCAGGAAATGAATGAAGAAACAGCTAGATGGTAGTAGAAATGAAGAAGGAACACGAAGAAGCAGGTTGAGCAACATCTTCCATCGTAGGGTTGGGGATAAGTCAGAATGAACGAGTTGAGAGAGATCTCTATTGGACTAGAGTTCGAGCTCATGAGTTCTATCAAGAGATGATTCATAGGGGATTTATGTTTGAAGAAAGACCGAATGAAGCTATTGATGTTTCGATTGAAGATGAGAAGAGTCCTTTGTCTGAGCCGCAAGGATCTCCTCCTGATGTGTAGTAGTTTAGTTTCAATTGTAGTTTCTTTTGTTGTGTAATCACTAAACTGAGTCCTCAGTTGGTAAAACTAGTACTATTGGTTGTAACGATTTGTATCATTTCATGAAACAATGCAACTATGTATTAACTCTTTGTGATGAAAAATGAATGACTATCTTTTGATTACTACTTGATGTTGTGTGGCTGTTGTTGTGGTTGATTTGTCATTATATCATGTTATGAGAGTATCATGTTATGAATGCTTACCAGATTGTTTTCTGTGTGACGTGACAGAATCATGCCTCCAAAGTCTGCACCTATGACTCAAGCTGCTATTCGCCGAATGATCAAGGAAAGTGTTGATGCCGCTATTGCTACTGAGCGAGCAAGGCAAGTGAATGTTAGGAACGATGCTACTGGATCTGATCCAGTTAGAGGTCGAGACACTGCACCTGCTGTTAGTGAGTGCACTTTTCTTGGGTTTATGAAGTGCAATCCTGATGCCTTTCGTGAGGTTAAAGGAGCTGTCAAATTGCGAAGGTGGTTTGAGAAAACTAAGAATGTTTTCGAGATCAGTGAATGTGCTGAGGGTAAGAAGGTAAAGTTTGCTGATGCTACATTGGAAGGACCAACTTTGACTTGGTGGAAAACTAAAGTTGCAACTATAGGTTTGGAGACTGTGAACCAAATGCCTTGGACTGAGATGAAGCAACTGATGACTACTGAGTTTTGTCCGATAGAAGAGATACAACGTATGGAGCATGAGTTGTAGAACTTGAGGGTTCAGGAGTATGACATTGTTGCTTATACTCAGAGGTTTAACGAGCTTGCATTGATGTGTCCAAGAATGGTAGAGCCTGAAAGAGTGAAGGTTGATGCTTATATTCAAGGTTTAACGGATAACATCAAGGGTGAAGTGACATCGTCTAAGCCTGCTGATTTGAATGAAGCAGTACATATGGCTCATAAGTTGATGGAGTAGAAGTCGCAAGCTAGAAATGAAAGAATTTTGGAAGGTAAAAAGCGAAAGTGGGAAAACCTTCAAGGTATAAATAGTAGTGGTAAGGGCAATCAAAAGGATAACTCTCGTCAGACTTTGCAGAATAACCAAAAGCAAGGAAATGTGCGAGCCATGGTTACCGCTCCTACTGATAGAAAGCTTCCTTTGTGTGAATGATGTTTTACTCGCCATGTTGGTCAGTGTACAATCAAATGTCACAAGTGTGGAAAGGTTTGACATAAGGCAAGGTATTATAGGGAGAAGAGTGTTGCTACAGGTGCTAACGCTCAGCCTATTTGGACTTGTTATGATTGTGGTGATCAAGGTTATACTAGGAACCGATGTCCGAAGAAGGTGAAGCAAGAAGAAATTAGAGAAGTTCATGGTCGAGCTTACGCTATTAAGGACACTGAGTCGAAAGGTCTGAATGTGGTTACTGGTACATTTCTACTAAATAACCAATATGCTTTTGTTTTATTTGATTTGGGTTTCGATAGGAGTTTTGTAAACACTAGATTTAGTTTATTGCTTGATATTAAACCGATTAAAATAGAGGATAGTTATGAAGTAGAGTTAGCTGGCGGAAAGGTAGTTAGTACGAACACTGTTTTGAAAGGTTGCACTTTGAGTTTAGTGAACCATATTTTTGAAATCGATCTTATGCCAATTGAGTTTGGTACATTTAATGTCATCATCGGTATGGATTGGCTTGTCAAGCATGATGCCGTTATCGTTTGTGGCGAGAAAGTTGTTCATATACCATATGGGAATAAAACTTTGATAGTTGAAGGTGACAAAGGTGGATCTCGATTGAAGATTATTTCGTGTATCAAGCCCGTAAGTATGTCGAGCAAGGTTGTCATTTGTTTCTGGAACACGTTACAAAGAAGAAATCGAAGGAGAAAAGAATGAAAGACGTGCTTGTAATTCGTGACTTTCCTAAGGTATTTCCTGAGGAGCTGCCGGGACTACCACCATCGAGGCAACTTGAGTTTCAAATTGATCTAGTACTAGGGGTCGCACCTGTTGCGCGTGCACCATATAGATTGGCACCGTCTGAGATGAAAGAGTTGTCGGTACAATTACAAGAGCTGTTAGAGAAAGGATTTATTCATCTGAGTTCATCACCGTGGGGAGAACTGGTGTTGTTTGTAAAAAAGAAAAATGGATCTTTCAGGATGTGTATAGATTATCGCGAGTTGAACAAGTTGACTATCAAGAATCTTTATCCTCTTCTGAGAATAGAAGATTTATTTGATCAGCTATAAGGTTCTAGCGTGTATTCTAAGATCGATCTGCGATCAGGATATCACCAGTTACGCATTAAAGAGGAAGACATTCTGATTACTGCATTTAGAACTCGGTATGGTCACTTTGAGTTCCATGTAATGCCGTTTGGATTGACTAATACGCCTGCTGTATTTATGGACTTGATCAACCGAGTATGCAAGCCATATCTTGATAAGTTCATCATAGTGATCATCGATGATATTTTGGTTTATTCCAAAGACGAAAAAGAGCATGGAAAGCATTTGAAGTTTGGAGCTGCAAAAGAAAGAGAGATTGTACGCCAAGTTTTCGAAGTGTGATTTTTGTTTAGATACAGTACAATTTCTGGGTCATGTGATTGATCGTAGTGGTGTTCATGTTGATCCTGCCAAGATCAAAGCCATTAAGAGTTGGGCTGCACCAACGACGCCGATGAAGGTGAGGCAATTTCTTAGATTGGTTGGGTATTATAGGAGGTTTATCGAAGGTTTTTTTAATTTCTAAGCCACTGACTAAGTTGACTCAGAAAAATAAGAAATACAAGTGGGGAAAAGAATAAGAATAAGCTTTTCAAATGTTCAAGTAGAAGTTGTGTAGTGCACCGATCTTAGCATTGCCCTAGTAAATGGAAGATTTCATGGTGTATTGTGACGTATCTCTTAAAGGTTATGGAGCCGTGTTGATACAAAGAGAGAAAGTGATAGCGTATGCTTCTAGATAATTAAAGGTCCATAAAGAGAATTACACTACTCACGATTTGGAGTTAGGAGCAGTTGTTTTCACTCTTAGATTATGGAGACATTATTTGTATGGGACAAAGTGTGTGGTTTTCACCGATCACAAGAGCCTATGATATATCCTGAATCAAAAAGAGTTGAACTTGAGATAACGAAGGTAGATTGAGTTGTTGAGTGATTACGGTTATGAAATTCGGTATCATCCTAGAAAAGCGAATGTGGTGGCTGACGCCTTAAGTCAGAAGGGAAGGGAAAAGCCATTGCATATTCGAGCTTTGATGATGACTGTTCACAATGATTTACCAAAGCAGATTCGTGAAGCTCGAGGAGAAGCCATGAAAAGAAAGAATGTAAAAGCAAAAAATTTGGGGAGATTGATTAAGCTGATATTCGAATTTCGCCCTGATGGAACACGTTGTTTTGGGAATCGTGTTTGGTTACCGTGATTCGGTTGATTGAGAGATTTGGTTATGAATGAGTCGCATAAGTCCAAGTATTCTATC
>BQNB010080473.1:0-29921 GCA_026074375.1 Tanacetum coccineum
AACATAATAAAACAAACTATGAAGAATTAAAACACACATGACACTCCTAATTTGCGAGAAAAGTAAATTGGGTTGCCTCCCAAGACGCGCTTTTCTTTATTAATGAGTCTTGTAGCTAGACTCGAAGTCACACATCCTTACGTGACTTCCCCTTCATCATCTATTCCAGTTACATATTCAGGGCCTAACTCTAAAATTCTTCTCTTGTGTGTTCAACTCCTCTTCTCTTGTCCTCCTCATTCCTAAGATAGACCGATTTTGTGTGTTCCTTTTCTAGGTTCGACAACAAGCTGTATTGTTCTATCTTATGGGGCATTTTATAGGCGACTTCATTATTTTCGTAGGTGAACCTAACTGCTCCTTCGGGTGGGTCGTGAGTCATGTTGGATATTTTAATAAAAGGTCTCCCTAGTACTACATGTGACAACCTGGGGTCTATGATCGAGCTAATATCCTCGACAATCATGAAGTCTACCACATAGGTGAAGTTTCCTACGAAGACATGCATCCCTTTAATCCTTCCTGTGAAATTACTAATTCCTCCATTTGGGTTTTCTCTAGGGTCGGGTTTTCTTCTCATGATCCAATTATACATCATTCGGGTCATGATATTAAGAGGGGAGTTAAGGTCAATGTAGGCTTTTTCCACATGCACATTCCTAATGTTGCATGGTATCTTGAGGTTCGATGGGCATCCTTCCATAATGATGGGATTTCATAGAAATATTGAGGGGATCGGGCCGTACATGAGGTATTTATAATACGCGAGTTCAATCCTAGTTGGGAATATGTTGAAATACTCCACTTCTTGCACTCCTGCTTCAGGTTCTTCCTTGTGGGAATTTTCATCCTTTCGGTTTATCTCGATAAACATTACGTCGCATCTCCTTCTTTGGTGCAAACGAGTTCGGAGGTGGGCGATAGGGGAACCAATCTGAGCGATTCGAAGAGTGAATTGAATTTGAGGACTTTTTCGGTGATGAATGAAACTGATGGATCAGGTGGTGTCGGGGAGTCGGGATGGTTTTCCAGGCTGTCTCTCTCTTCTTCCTTATTCCCTTCGGTTCCGTCGTGGGGATCACTTTGTTGCTTGGGTGGATTGTGATGGTGTTGATTGAACTGTGAATTTGTGTTGAGCATTGCGGGTCCATTGTTGGGTAAGAACGAGAAGACAAAACTGGATGAGTCCTTATATCGCTAGGCAGCGTGCTTGATATTCGATCGGTGCTGGCTTTCAACACAGTGTTGATTTTGTTGGTAATCTCGCTTTCTTATTGTTTGAAATCTGCTTCAATGTTTGATTGACTGTTAGAGCTTCAAGGATTGTTGTTGAAAGAACGGTTTGAGATCGAACCGTTAGATTGGAACTGGTTAGGTGGGTTTGGAAAGTTATTTTGGGAATTTTAAGGTTGTCTCCACCTAAGGTTTGGGTCACTTTTCCATGACGGATTGTAGGTGTCACCAACATTGTTTTGCTCGGGCTTGAAAGTATACCACTTACCTCCTGCTTCATTGGTACGCGAGGATGCGTATTTGACAAAGGCTTGTTCGGGGTTTTCCATGCAATACTGAGTGTTGTGAGGAGCACTGCAGATTTCACATGAGGTAGTGATTTTGTTTACTTGGGTGGGTTGTTTTGGAACAAGATAAGCTTCCATCAAGCGTTGAACTTGATTTTCAAGCTCGATTAGACGGCGGTCGGATGTACTCGAGACATCTTGAGGCACTGCGATTGCCTTGACCAGCTTAGTGAAATCCCTTGGGTCGTTCCACCTTTTGTTGTCACAGAGGGCGAGGTCCTCTAATAATGCCCAGGACTCTTCGGTGTTGAGGTTACGAAGCTTACCACTGGCTGATTGGTCAATGGTTTCTCTTGTGACGGGATTGACATGGTCATAGAAATTTAGACTTGGAGCCAAAGGTCGATGCCATGATGAGGGACTTTTTAGAGTAAGTGCTTGAAACGAGTCCATGCTTCAGATAGAGATTGTTCATGATGTTGTTGGAACATCAGGATATCGTTGCGGAGTTTTGCGGTCCTTCCTGATGGAAAGAATTGAGAAAGGAATCGGGTAGTAAGATCCTCCCATGTGGTGATGGATCTTGTTGGAAGACGTTCAAGCCAATTTCTAGCTTGATCACATAGGGAAGATTAAAACAAACGTAGGCGCTTTCTATCCTAATTTTCACCATCAAGGTCTAGTATGTCCACAAGTTTAAGGAAATCCTTGAGGGTGTGGTGTGGGGATCCTCGGACCAAAGTCGTGGATTCTCAATGGAGCATCGTTTTCGACACCACCCAAACGGATAGTGTCGGATTCATAAGATCGGTACCACGTTGTTCCACTCCCGAGGAGTTCGATGGTATTTTCCAATAAGCCATCGTGGCTGGCTAGGTTTGGACATTAGGATTAGTCTCCTAGAGTACGGATAGGATTCTCGTCTCCCATGGTGGTTGACGAGAATGGGTTATGAAACAAATAACACAAAGAAAAGATAAACTACAAGAAAGCTAATGTATGGGAATTAAATCCCACTTGAAAGGATTCAAGCAAGTAGAACTAAGCTAAACTATGATCAAAACCTAACTATTCCCCAGGCGGCGACGCCAAAAACTTGATGCGGTCGTCGTTAGACTTCAACAAGAAGTTTTACAACTCCCTAGGCAGAGCACCTAATCATTGTAGTAGTAGTATAGGCAAGACTCAAGGGGTTGTTATCGTTCACTCGAGGAATAGGTTGGGAAGGCTTGATCACGGTCTAACAGAATTCTAAAGGTTGAGGGAAGATTCTTTTTGTATTTTTGTATTTTATGGAAAGCAAGTAAATCATATATTGGAGAGGTTGGTTTGGTTTTAGCTATTAAACTAAATATAATCTAAACTAGTGGTGATAACAATAAGATAAAAGACTGTGTTTATTTAATCATGTATTACTCCCTAGATTGCTTCTCCTAGTGTTGTTGCCTTGTCACACTTGTGATGATCTGTGTAATTATTTCCTAAGTCATGAACGAATTACACGAACCCGCCGTCTACTTAGTATTCCGTTAAGGCAACGCACAAGTAAGGTAGTATGAAGACTATTACAAGGCCCCTAAGGGTATACTAAGTGCATGTGAAATATATTAAAAGTGGATCAACCATATTAGGGGGCAAGGTAGTATGAAGACTGTTACCCGATGGTATCCTTTCTACACAATCATGTTTTCCTAGACATATCAACAGCGATGCAGACAAAAGCTGGTTTTCTAAGACCTAACATGCACATCCATCACAAGAAGCAACACCACTAAGATCTACATTCTAGGTTTCATACAATCATAAATAAACACAATAGGAGGTTTAGCCAAGCATGTTATAGATAAAGCAAGAACATAGATGAATCAAACAACACATAGACATATTAAATGATTAAATAAACCTTACTTGATTAAAACATGAGTTGGCGGAAGTACTATAAGGTTTTTAGGCCTTAAAATCGTCCCTAACAGCTGCTAAATGAACTAGGGTTCGTACCCTCTTTTTATTCTAAAGTTACACACTCAAAATCCTAAATCTGGGTTTGTATATATAGGAAAAACGCTGTGACGGCGTCGTGTTTTAGTCGTGACGCCGTCATGAAAGAGAATATTCTAGATAATGGGTTGGGTCGTGATCTCTGTCGCCGTTGTGGAATATGTGACGCCATCGTAGGATGCGTTATGACGACGTCACGTAGAAACTGTGACGCCGTCTCCAGCTGCTGAGAACATAATCTTGAGAAATGTTGGTGTAGGTCCGTAGTCTTGTCCGTTTCTTCTCCAAATGAGCCCAAGTCACGTGTAATTCTTCCAAATGCCCTCCAAATGAGAAATACCTAAAAAAGAATGATTAAGTACCTATTTTGGGCATAAATGCATGATTTAAGGGGTTAAACGGCCCCGAAAAAGTGTATAAAATGACACCTCGGAGTATCTAGAAAGATGTAAGAAGGTGGCGAGGAAGGTGTCATAGAGTTGTATGGAAATTGTGTTTCGTAGAAAGTGACGTGTCTAGAGAGGATGATTTTGTTTGTCTCGAGGTCAAGGTTTCGAAAACTACGATGATAGGCGGCATAGCCTAAAAAATTACATGGAGTGGCTCATGGGGCAAGCATAGACACCCAAATATGTGTAGGCGGGAGTAATTGGATGGTTTTTTGAAAAGGCGGGTGAAAGGTATTTCGTTGTGAATCGCCGTAGAGCGTAGAAGGTTTAGGAGATAGGTGGCCATATAGAGAGCTTTGACCCAAAAGGTGGGGGAAAGGTGTGCTTGAAATAGAAGAGTACGTATGATATTATTGATTGTTCGTATCATCCATTCCACCTTGCCATTTTGTTGGGAAGTTTTTGGGCAAGATAATCTAAGTTGAATGCCATTTTTGGCAAAAAGGGTGTGGAGTCGGTTATTGTCGAACTCACAACCATGATCACATTGGAAGCTTTTTATTTCACATTTAAATTGATTTTTGACATAATTACGAAAATGCAAAAATTTATCAAACATGTCAGATTTAGAACGAAGAGGATATATCCATAGATAGAAAGAGAAATGATCAAGAAATAAGACATAGTATTTGAAACCACTAGAGCTAACAACTGGAGATGTCCATAAATCAAAATGAATAATATCAAAACAATGTTCAACAGTAGAACCCAAACTATGAAAAGGGAGCTTCACATGTTTGCCAAGCTGGCACGCATGACAAATATGGGTAGACTTGTCTTTATTACATGAAATAAACTGACGACAAACAAGGGAGTGTAGCACTTCATCACCCAGATGACCGAGGAGTTGGTGCCACGTGGAAGTACTTGTTGAGAGGAAAACAGTAGGGGTAGTTGACGGTTTGGTAACTGGATAGAGATCACCTGAGCTGTCACATCTAAAGAGGATATGACAAGTCAATAAATCCTTTATAGAAAAGCCAAACACGTCAATATCTATAGTACAATTATTGTCCCTGGTAAACTGACGGACATAAATGAGATTTTTAATTATATTGTGGGTAACAAAGGCATTATGAAGATGAAGGTGACGATGAATAAATGGAATAATGCTATGGTCGGTGTTGATGACAAGAATAGAATTGCCGTCACCAACGTGAACACATGAAATTAGCTTTTTTTTTTAAATGTACTATAAATTACTTGCATTAAATTTAATGAGGAAAAATTAAAAGCACAATGTATCCATGTTCTAAGTCGGGTCATGCGGTGTCAAAGTGCTAAATGCTCTAGGAAAGAAATAGACTAAGACCAGGTAGTGAGCGAGAGCGTGTCCAAGTATACCGATGTACTAGTATTGCGGGTGTTGTTAGGCTGGGAACTGAGCTGCTACTGTAAGGTGGACCTACGAGTATACAGGTGTTGGGCCGAGATGGTGTACCCTATATAAATGGGAGTGGTGTAGCCTTTAAAGTGTATGGGGATTGGTCGTTTGGTATGTTGTGGACTGGTGGGGCTGTTAGAGTGGCATAGTAGGCTGGAGAGGTGTGTTGGGCCATACGAGCCTGGTAAAGGCTAGGAGCAGGAGACTGAAAGTAGTTATTGTTAACAGTAGGTCGACGATAGTTCTCCCCGGTTGATTTGGAGTTTAGTCCCGCTCGATTACGGTGATCATAGATAAACTTGCACCATTCTCCAAATTTGCAAGAGCCTTTATTCAAATGGTTACACAATTGTGGTAGATTTAACGATTTAGAGTTTTTGTTGGTATCTTCTACGGCCATGAGTGCTGAGTTTTAGTGTTGTTTTGTTTTTGTTTTTTTGATGATGAGAATTGGCTGAGAAAGGAGGAGAGGGAGGGATGATATAGGGGAGAGATTTTAGGAGAAAAATGTGACTGGCTTTGATACCATATTGGAGGATGATGATTTCCTTGATTCATTCTCTGCAATGTATAGAGTATTTATAGATACAAATATACAGGCTTGAGCCCAATGACAATTAGACTACAGCTAAGGATAATGAATGTACAGATAATGATTATCCAATCATCATACTCATGATTATCTAATCATCCTAAAATACATGTTGACTAACAAATCATCCAAATATATATCAACTAATATTGGAAGGTAGCAAATCAAATATATCGACTAATAATTATGATTAAGACATAACTAAAATGCTTTTACTTAATTAATTCAAATCGAATATAGTTAACATATCATAATACTACGGGTTTTTCTAACTTATGCCCTAAGGCACAACTTAAATAGGGCTTTACAGTTTGTATGTCACCTTTTTAATAGTTATAAGTCATTCAGTGGTCTTCATATCAGGCCTTACAACGACTAACTGACCATCCAAAACATGACACACAATCAGTAAGACTTTCCTTAACATGTAACCCTAGGGCACATTACAAAAATCCTAATACTACATACACATTTAATTTTTCACTATAAATTTTAGTTTTATACAAAATACTTGTTCGGCAACTATGAGCTAGTGTTTGTACACAAATGTTTGCTTGACAACAAACAACTAACGTTTGTAACTTTATAAATAGTTCACATGAAGATGTAAATTTTAACAGAATTTAATAACAGCTAACGTTCACACTTGGTACTTATTATTGTATAACTACAACGTCGAACAATTGAACAATTTATAAAATTATAGTAATAGTTATTTCTATGTTTGACCCAAAAGATTTTGGTGTATGCACATTTTGCTCCAAAAAATAATGTGTTCCTCAAATGCCCCAGAGCGACTTAATTAAAAATTATTAAAAGTACAAAAAAAGTACAATTTTAAAGTATAAAAAAGTACAAAAAATATTTTTTGATTGTACTTTTTATAATTTTTAATTAGGTCGCTCTATGTCATTTGAGGAACACACTATTTTTTGGAGCAAAAGATGCATACACCAAAATCTTTTGGGCCAAACATAGAAATAGCTCTTAAAGTAATGCTTTCTGATATTGCTTTTTACTACTGCTATTTTTGTCATACAACATTTATGTATTGTAGGATGTAGTATTGCAGTATTTGTCATTTATAGAAATCAAAGGTTCAAATATGTAATTACATGAAACTTGTAACAATATATTTGAAGAAGTAGAAAAGGTAAACCCCACTTCCTATATCTTCTCTAACAAATAATCCTTCACTTTCCCATTTCCTCTCATTCCACCACTAAACCACCGTACACTCGCCGGAAACCACCTCATTTCCCACCACCCTCATTCATTCTCATGCTTCCTTTAACCGATAAACCCTTGTCACCCCATAAACCCCAACAACAACAACTACATCGTAAACACTCATTCAGTTCCTTAAAACCTTATCTTCCTCGTACATGGCTTATCTTCTTTGTCTTTTTCCTCCAGATCGTTCTACTAATATTCATACGTAATTTCCACTTTTTCGCCGTCAGCACCACGCGCCACCACGAACCACCCATCGTCTCCGCCAACATCTCCGCCGTTAACAATGACTGCCCGGCCGGAAAAGTATATGTCTACAACCTGCCGTCTTTTTTTAACACCGAGTTATTAGAAAACTGTCATGAGCTAAACCCATTTGGGTCCCGGTGTGAAACGTATACAAACGACGGGCTTGGAAGACCTGCCACAAAGCTCGCCGGAGTTATCCCGGAGAGTTTGACCGGCGCGTGGTATTGGACCGACCAATTCGCGAGTGAGATTATATACCATAATAGAATGTTGAGTTACAAATGTAGAACATTGGAGGCGGAATCTGCTACGGCGTACTACATACCGTTTTACGCTGGACTCGCAGTTGGTAAATATTTATGGACTAATAACTACACTTCAGAAGATCGTGACCGTCATTGTGAAATGATGTTACGATGGGTTCATGATCAGCCTTACTGGAAGAAATCCGACGGTTGGGATCATTTCATTACCATGGGGCGCATCACATGGGATTTCAGAAGGTCTAGTGAACAAGATTGGGGGTCTAGATGTATTTATTTACCGGGTATGAGAAATATTACCAGGCTGTTAATTGAACGTAATTCTTGGGACTATTTTGACGTTGGTGTGCCTTACCCTACTGGATTCCATCCCAACTCACCCTCCGATGTTGCCACGTGGCAGGAGTTTGTTCGTACACGTGTAAGGAGTACTTTGTTTTGCTTTGCTGGTGCGACACGTGGCTTGATCAAGAATGATTTTCGTGGGCTTTTGTTGAATCAGTGTTATAATTCTTCGGGTTCGTGTCGGGTCGTGGATTGTGGCGGGTCGAAGTGTTCGAATGGGACTTCTTTGATACTTGAGTCTTTTCTCGGGTCGGATTTTTGTTTGCAGCCTAGGGGTGATAGTTTTACTAGGAGGTCGATTTTCGACTGTATGATTGCAGGTTCGGTTCCAGTGTTTTTCTGGAACCGAACCGCGTACTCCCAGTACGAGTGGTTTTTACCGGGTCAACCGGAAAGCTACTCGGTTTTTATAGATAAAAAGGAGGTTTTAAATGGGAAGTCGATAAAAGGGGTGCTTGAGAAATTTAGTAAAGATGGGGAACAAGGTTTAGTGAGGAAAATGAGGGAAAAAGTGATTGAATATATTCCAAGAATTGTGTATGCAAAACCACATGAAGGTTTACAAGGCATGAAAGATGCATTTGATTATGCTGTTGAGGGGGTTTTGAATAGGGTCAAGGAGCAACAAAAAGTGGGGTTTAAGTGGTAATTAATATTTTTTATGGTTATAAATTCATATAAATTCAATTACTTTAAGTTCATATTAAGTGATCCTTTTGGGGATGATGATCATGATTATGGAGATAGTGAAGATTAGTTTATAGGTATACCGTATACAAGTTTTGAGGTGAATGGTGATGGTGGTTGGTGTGTAAAATATGTACAATTTATGATTGTTTTGCTACAAGTAGATAGCGATAATAATAAGAGACCCTTTTACATTATTTGTACTTTGCGTTACATTTTTGTTTTTCTGCTGTCTATTGTTTCATTGATATGGGTTTGAACATAAAGTGTGATTTGTTTGATTCTGTTTGGTTTATATGAGTTATATCATCTTCCTTTAGCTTCGAATATAATATATAATGAGCTGTAAAGTTTATGAACTTCCGTCCATCCTAGTGACTTTTTTAGACTCATAGTAATGCAATTACAAAGGTGATTGAATTAACCGCGTAACATCACGAATCAACTTCGTCATATCAGCGATAACTCATATTTCTTTTTCTTAGACTAAACGCAAACTAAATGCACGTAGTAAGAGAACCGCATTTACAACCAACATAAATTTATTTAAAAAAAAACTCACACGCACAACCCTTCTCATTTGTTTGGTCGCCTGACAGACCAAAACAATAAAATTGTGAAAGGGACACGTCTGGTGCAACATTGCGTAGAAAGGGAGACGCGTTTGGTTTGTGGAGACCGACCGAATGATTTGATTCTATTACGATCGGTCTTATGGGAGCGATTTGTCATTTAATTATGGACTACTTCCGTGATATAATCAATATGTTTATCTCGAAATAGTGAATATATGGCTATTGATAGTGTCATAGATACATGCCCGTTGTGATTAACTTAAAGTTCCAATGTACTCGTACAATTTTCCTTAAAATGGAAATACATGTACATGCCCGCCTAATAATAAGCATGGTCATGAAATTCATCAACAATATATTTTATTTTTGTAAATTCTACATTTAAAGCGAGAAGTATAGCCATTTTTGCAGGCGCCAAATTAACGACGTGGATTGGCGTAGCGCCACTACCCCCTCCCCCGACGTCATGGTGCAAGTGAATAGCTTGCTTGAGCCAAATAAGAGAAAACGAGAAGTTAAAAAAAGTGTAAAACTTTTAAATAGCAACAAAAATGATGAATTAATTCCACATTTGTATATATATCATACCCCATTTATCATTTCATAGAACTTTTTTTATACTCTATGTCATAATACTGAAAAAACTTCAAGACACGGATAGTGTATATGAATCTAATGATGAAGGTGGGTACTTGCTTTTGATGAATGCTTATCATCAATCGTTGCAACAACATAAAGCTCAAAGTTTACCCTCGCGTAATTCGGTATACCGTGAACGTGAAGTTGTAAAAGAACGTTTGATGGCCGACTAATTTTTTGTAAACCAAAATATCTGAAGTACTATTTTAGACGTCGATATCGTTTTAGCAAGAAAGAATTTTTAGAAATAATCGAAAGTATATCTACTTATGCTTTCGATTCTCTTCCCGAGCATTATAAATTATTTAAAGTCTGACCTAAGTGTACGGGTCAAATGAGATCATAAGAAACCGGTCTCCATATACTTGATGATGACGTATAATAGGTATGGCAGACCTTTGGGCCTGGGCCGTACAATTACAATATTACATTAGGCCCTTGGCCCAACTGAACAAATAACAAGCATAACGGGCCGAAACTAAGCCCAGGATCACACTGGCCACGGGCCGGACGTAACAAGACGGACGCGGATCGGTCACCGGCCTACGGATTAGCTTACATCAGCGGAAGGTAATCCGTGTCCGCAGTCACGATAACCACGGACCTTTGCCTGACAAGGGTCTCACTCCGGCCATTACGATAATAGGCGAAATACTAGGAAACCTTAGTATTAGGCTCGCCTATAAAAGGAATCCTCTGACGCTCTAAAAGGGTATGATTTTCTCACTCTTCCCTATACACACACATACTTCTGACAACATGTTTTCTTACTCTCACGACGGAGTCTAATCGTGGGGTCCGTCCCCACGGTAAGGCTAACGGTTTACTCTCGTCTGTGCAGGAAATCATCTGAACTACTTTGTTTAGTATAAGATCTAGCCCAATGAGAGCTTGAAGGTCCGGCCCAACAAGCGATCTAAGCCCACTCTACACTCAGTCATACATTTTGTACTAACAAGTTGGCGTCATCCGTGGGACCAGTACACAACTGCGTTTCTCAAAATACTAACAATGAGCGAACCAGCAGAGATTTTTTCCAGCCCACCCACGTCTGCCTTGCGAAATACAGTGGGGAAAGGAAATGATCAAATCGCAAAAAACCCGAACACGCCCGCGTCCGACGCTGCCCTTCGGGAATATTACGACAAGTATTATCATCAGTTGTTACTAATAATAGCTGAAAAAGTTCACCAAGAAAAAGTGCAGCAAGAAAAGCTGAAAGAATTGAAAGCCCGTCTTAACTTCGAAGGGTGTTCAGGAAGAAACTCAAGGATCCAAGAGGTGTCACAACACTTCGAGTCCAAAACACCAAACGCAAGAGGGGAGCACCGAAGAGGACGAAGGTCAAGAGAGGAGGCTAAGAGACTAAACATTTAACTAACATGTCCAGAAGCCTGACCAGCACCCTAAGCGTCTTTTCAGGATAAGACGTGAAGATCAGAGTCACCTAGAAAAGGTAGAAGATAAGGGACTGGAGGGTAAATGAAGAAAGGAAGGAGGCGTATTCGGTGGATTAGGAGATAAAGGAAAAAATGCATCCACACGCTCGGAAAGCCGCTACCAGAGTTCCCATTTAGAAAGGATGAAATTCGTTCCTAGAAAACATCACCATGAAGGAACATGTTCACGGAGGACAGAAATGCTCTCTGAAAGTGAAGATAGCGAAGGGGGACACTGGAAGTCAAGATCGAAAAAACCAAATTCAAGCGTTGAATAAGACGACCTATCCCAACCATGGGTGTGCGAAGAAACAGATCCCTTCACACCCCGTATCCGCTACTTCAACTTCCCAAAAAAGACCCGGATGCCAAGTAACGTCAAAACATATGACGAAAGTGATGATCCGGAAGATCACTTGAAATTTTTTCAAGCAGCTGCGAAGGTGGAACCTTGGGCAATGCCGACATGGTGCCACATGTTTAATTCTACACTCACTGGATCCGCTAGGGTGTGGTTTGATGACCTACCTCCGGAATTCGTAGATAGCTATGACTACTTAAAGAAGGCATTCCTAGCAAATTTCCTTCAGCAAAAGAAGTGTATTAAAGATCCAGTAGAAATTCACCACATCAAGCAAAGAGAAGGGGAATCCATAGAAGATTTTGTACAAAGATTCAAAACTAAGAGTAGGCATGTCAAGGGGGCCCTAGAGTGCATGAGAATCTCTTAATTCATGCACGGAAACACCAATCCCGAACTCATTAAATGTCTACATAAAAAAAATCCTAAAATCAGTGGATGAAATGATGAGGGTAACCACAGCGTTCCTCAGGGGATAGGTGGCAGCTTCCAACCAGGTGCGGAAGAAAACACTTCCGGCATGAAAGCAATAGGAAGCTGGGTGAAAATAAAATTTTGACAGAAGAGGAGATTTCAGGAATCAACAGAGATCAGAGCAGAGACGTGGCAAGTTCACACTCCTCACAAAATCCCCAAAGGAAATTTTGGCCTTAGACAAAGGTAAATTCAAAACTATGCCACCAATGACAACGCTCGTAGAAAAAAGAAACAACAACAAGTTCTGTGAGTTCCACGGGGAAGTGGGGCATAACACTGATGAGTGCATGAATCTAAAAAGACAAATTAAAGAATTGATCAAAGCTGGAAAGTTGTCGCACGTAATCAAGGAGCTAAAACAAGGCAGTGGAAAAGACCAACCAAAAGAGGCAAAGAAGGGAGAAGCGTCCGAAAAGGATAAAGCTATGGAAATTTTAATGGTCCAACCATGGCAAAGGGTGGCCAGGCAAAGGATTACACAAAGCTTCTCCCCCAACCAAGAAATTTCATTCCCAACCCTTGGAGAGAAGGACAGAGCGGAGGGCCCAATGGTCATCGAAGCAGAGATAGGAGGTCACTTCATACACCGCATATAAATAGACGGGGGGTCGGCCTCAGAAATACTATACGAACATTGCTTTAATAGGCTCTGGCCGAAAGTAAAAAATTCAAATGGTTTTGGTAACCGCTCCTCTCATTGGTTTCAGCAGGGAAATAATATGGCCAATGGGACAAATACTGCTGCTAGTAAAAATAGCTGATGCAGAACATTCAACCTCTAAATGGATGAACTTTGTCATGGTAAGGTCACCATCTCCATACAATGGGATCATAGGGAGACCAGGAGTCAGGAAAATCCAAGCATATGAGGGTACCGTTCACCACTCATCTCGAATGTTTAAAATTCCTAGTTTCCGGGAGGACTCTCACACTACGAAAGCAGCGGGTTTATTCCCTCTCGAGTCCATGATGGTCGCAGGTCCAGATCGGCACGGGGCTTCCTGTCACTCGTTGGAGCAGTGAAAGGAAGAATTAAAAGTTAGCAATTCATCCGGTTTACCCAAAGCAGACAATTAGAATCGGGGTTTACCACTCTACTCGGAAAGAAGGCATAAAGGCGTGTATGGATTACTCAGGCGTAACCTAGACATATTCGCATGGAAACCTGAGGACATGACAAGGGTTGCACGACCACTTGCGGTAGGATCGCTCTGAATGTCAAGAAAGAAGGTGCTGCAAGTCTGACAAAAGAAAAGAAGCCACAGCCACCTGAGGAAACAAGCAATACAGGAGGGAAGTAGAAAAATTGTAGACGCCGGCTCATGGAGGAAGTCCACTACACAGTGGTTGTCTAATTGGGAATGGTAAAATGCACGATAACAGTTAGAGGATGTGTGTAGACTTTAAAGACCTAAATAAGGCATGTCCTAAAGATGGGTATCCGCTCCTAGAAATAGATTGAAAGGTAGAATCCCTCTGCGGATATCCCTTTAAATGTTTCCTGGACGCATACAAAGGAAACCACCAAATTAAAATGGCAAAGGAGGATGAAGAAAAAACAGCATTCATTACTAGCCAAGAAATATTTTGCTACTCAAAAATGCCCTTTGGGTTGAAGATTGCCAGGGAAACCTACCACGCATGGTTAGAATTAAGCCTCTCCAGAATCAAATTGAAAGGAACTTGGGAGTGTTTGTTGACGTATCTGGTAATGCAAAAGCACACGAACAAGAAATAATAATGGACATCGAAGAGACATTCAAAACTCTAAGGGGACATTAACATGACAAGCTAAATTCTAAGAAGAAGTGCACTTTTAAAATAGAAAGAAGGTCATGTATCCCTGGGATACAAGGTAAACACCAAAGGGATAAAAGTTTGTCTGAATAAGGTAGAAGTCGTCATAGGCTTACCTTCCCTAAAATGTTTAAAAGACGTACAAAAGCTGAATGAAAATTTAGCGATCTTAACAGGTTCCTGGCCAAGTTTTCAGCGGAAAAGTCACTACCGTTCTTTAAAAACATTAAGAAATGAACCAAAGAAGAGTTGACACTTAAAATGGACCACGAAAGCAAGAAGCCTCGTTCAAACTAATGAAAAAGCTATTGGGTTGGGTCATGCATTCTGATGCCATCTTGAGATCTTGTGACGCTGTCTTGGTATGAATTGTGACGGCGTCACGTGTAATCTATGATGCCGTCTCCAGTCTCTGAGTAGAAATTCTTGAGAGATGATGGTGTAGGTCTGTTGTCTTGTCTGTTTCTTCTCCAAATGAGCCCAAGTCACGTGTATTTCTTCCAAATGCCTTCCAAATGCGAAATACCTGAAAAGGAATGATTAAGTACCTATTTTGGGCATAAATGCATGATTTAGGGGGTTAAACGACCCCGAAAAAGTGTATAAAATGACACCTCATCAAATACCCCTACACTTGGGATTTGCTTGTCCTCAAGCAAATGGGCTTTTCTACCTAGACAATAACAATATGAGGGTCATTTTTACCTACTCTTTAAAAGTATTTTACAACACAACCTTCTAGACCTTGTAATTAAAAGCACGAAAAGCATACACTAGCACCTCACATAAGTGTTTGGGATTCTCTCTTTCTCTCAGGTGTATAATAAATTATAACATAATGAGAAAACAGAAAATCAACACTCATTACCTGTCATAGCATATAAATTACCATAGGCTTGGTAAAGGATCAAACCTCCACCGCTAGGTGCAAGCATTATTCATTACTATCTAAGAGGTCTTTTAAGGGTTGTGAGGTGTAGGTGTAAGATAACATATAATGGAAACGGAAACGGATGGGATATATTTGGGTGGCTTTGGGTGAATTTGGAGTGGAAGGGTTAGCTAATTATTTACACGAATACACGCTGGTTTGGTTGCTAAGCCAAGACTCAGACGAAGATATACAAACTCTACACAATTCTACATCAATCTCTTTCTTTTTCTTTTCTCCTTTTTTAATAACATAATACATCATAACTTGGGGTTTATAACACGTACCCCTACACTTGAGCTTTTACATGCTCGATATTTACAATCTAACTAATGACCCAATTTGAGGTGGATCAAAATAACATGGAGATCATCTAACAAACGTATGGGGGTATTGACTTAACTTTTCTTCCCTATTCTTCCGCAAAATAAATACTACCATGAATCCCAATCGTCCCAAAATTGTATTTACAAGGATACAGACTTAGCAACCGTGTACTCAAATAATTAACTTGGGTTAAACATAATAATGTACTAAAAGTGAGTACATACAGGGTAAGATAAGGCGATTTGGGTGTAACGATTGGTTTAAGGATGACAATGCTCTTCATTAATAATCTGGAATCTAGCAGAAAATTATGAGAACCGTGAAAGGGGATAGGCTCTAAGGATTGTACTAGGGGTATCATGCGCTAAAAATGAGTGCATGGCAAGGGTGTGGGATAGTTATATGATCGGTGTGACCATCATAACAATTACAGTTTTAAAACATGGGTTAATCCTAATGCCTTTTATCAAGTGAATCCTAATACTCACTATGCGGTCTTAGGATGCATCACACAAACAAGTTCTAGAATTTAATATACTACCGGTACACTCTCATAATCCTAAAGTAACCAATACCAATGTTCCATAAAAGGCGACAAAACTACGCATACACATCCGTAACAATGGAATAGACACACATGATTGCTCACTCCTTAACTCGAACAAGATAAATGTATAATATCTAAGGGCGAACCTCATATTTTGGGGGTGGAATTTGAGGGTTCTTGTGCTAGTAATATAAATTCCTATCCATGAGACGCTATTAATACTCGGTTTTTGTCAGTGTGTGTCATAAAAAAAATTGGGTCAAATTACCTCTTATGCTATGTTTCGATATATTACCCATCATTTTAAGGACAAAGCAAATGGCAAATGAAAGAATAGTTTCTAAGGCTTATTTTCTCCCCTACACTTAAGTTGAACATTGTCCCCAATGTTCTATAAAGGTACTCGTAAAAACAAATTAAAGGGAAAAGAAAACAAGAAAAAGAAACTAGTACTCCCCTAGTTTGCTCAATAATGGAGAAGAAACATGCGATAACTGGTTAAATCGTCATCCAAGAATTGTCCAATGAAACTTCCTAAGAACTTCCAAGCTTCTTCTCATCAAATATAACCTGTAATCAAAGACAAAGACAACTATACCAAGCATAAAATGTGCGATATACAAATATACAATATGAATTTAGGGTTTGACTCGATAAAGCAATAAAGATAGGATGAGAGAATTGTCAAACTCATTGGTTTTGCAGGTTTATAACAGAAGAGTACATATTTTAAATGTTATGCAAGTTTTATTTTCAAAAATAATTAAAAACTTTAAGTTTTCTGGACCTGGGCGTTTGACGCCGTCAGGAAAATCCTAACCCCTTTACAGGTGTCATGGTGATGGCATCGCATGTAAATCATGACAAAATCTCCACGCTCTGTGAAAACAAAATTTTTATTTTTGATGAAAAATTTCCTGCACTTGATTCTATTAGTTAGTTCCTGTACAAATAGCTGCATAAAACTTGAGATTTTACAATTTACTCGTATAACTTGACACTGACGCGAATTAATCTAAACAAATTATTTAACATGCTTGAACTTGGTTCAAAAACCATATAAATTCCCCTACACTTATTATTTGCAAAATACCTTTGATTGAAATTAAGACGAGGTTAAAAACAAAACAAAGCATGATTACAAGATAGACGTTCGAACATGATAGAATAAAATGAAAAGAATAAAACACATGACACTCTTAATTGCGGGAAAAGTAAATATTGGGTTGCCTCCCAAAAAGCGCTTTTCTTTATTTTACGAGTCTTATAGCTAGACTCGAAGTCACACGTTCCTATGTGTCATTGAAGTGGTCCAGGTCGATGATTTCCCTTGGACTTTCTCTTTCGGAGAGCATCCTAGTGGTGGGGATTGACTGTAGGGTTTTGGTAAACTCCTCTCCGTCTGGATTGATTAGTCTAATCTTGTCGTGCCATGCTCCATCACCGTTTTTGGGTGGTTTATCCCAGTTAATTGGTTTTTTAATTAGGTCCTCTGATTCCCACGTATTACTTTTAAGGTTAATGGGTATGGTTCCTAAAAATTCTATCATCCTCCTAAACACTAAGGTATCCTTAAAAGGACTGAGCTTGACATCTCTAGCGATTTCCCATTCTCTGGGTAAATGGCAGTCTAAGAAGTCCTTCCTAGCATAATAAGGGGTTCGTGCGCCTATTCCATCCGAGTGAGGTCGTGGTTTGTATGACTCCCTTTTTCAAGTGTGGTCCAATAAGGTGCTTCCTCCTCACCTAAGTCTACTCTTTTTACTCTGAATACCGACCTAGTGATTCCTTCCCCTACCGCTATTTTGGCCATCCTACGATCTATAACTATGTTGGCGGTAGCTAGGAATCCTCTTCCTACTAGCAAAGGGGTCTCGGGGTCCTTCTTCATATCGATCACGTAGAAATCATTTAATAGTTTTAGTTTACTTATATGGACTTTTACGTCTTTAACAATCCCAACGGGGTAGGATTTGGTTCCGTCAGCCAATCCAAAGACATGGTCAGTTTCTTCTAATAGTCTGATGTTAAGCTTTTTGAAGAGGTAAAGTCGGATTATGTTCACGCATAATCCTAGATCAGCCAAGGTGGCGAAAGGTTTTGAGTCCCCTAATCTACAAGGTAGAGTGAATAGTCCGGGGTATTTCATTTTTACAAGTATTTCTCCTTGGACGAATGCTGATCCATTTTTGCCTAGTTCTAAGCTCTCTACATATTTATCTAATATGGCGTTATAGATTGGAGCGTGAGCTAGGACTTCAAGAACTGGTACGTTAAGATGTAAATCCTGGAATTCATCTTCAATAGTTGGTTCGGGCTCTTCTGGCTGTTGTGGTTTGATTTCAATCTCGGGTCGCCGCATTCTTTTTTGGGAAATGGTTGCCTCCTTGAAATGTGCCTTGATAGCATTGATTGAGGTGGAAGGGTGAGATGAGCATTGGGGATTAATTATCGGGTAAGAACGAGCAAACAAACTGGGGTAGTACTCAGTTTTAGGTTCTTGACCGTATCGCTAGGTAGTGCTCCCGCTATTCGATTCGGTGATGGCCTTTAACACAGTGTCAATTTTTTTGGTCATCTCACTTTGTTATTGTTTGAAATCGGCTTCAAACTTGGGCAATCTAGTGTCTTGAGATGCCATGAAACTGGATACCAATCCTTCAAGGTTTGATTGATTGTTAAAGCTTTGAGGATTGTTGTTCTATTTCCTAAGTCATGAACGAATTACACGAACCCACCGTCTATTTAATATTTCGTTAAGGCAAAACACAAAGTAAGGTAGTATGAAGACTATTACTCGGCCTCCAAGAGTATATTAAATGCAATTGGAAATATATTAATGTGGGATCACCATAAAAGGGGCAAGGGGTAGTATTGAGACAGGTAACATTGGGTTTCCTTTTCTACACAATCATGTTTTCCTAGACATATCAACAGCGATACAGACAAAAGCTGTTTTTCTAAGACCTAACAAGCATATTCATCACAAGAAGCAACACCACTAAGATTTACATTCTAGATTTCATACAATCATAAATGAATACAATAGAAGGTTTAACCAAGCATGTTAAAGATAAAGCAAGAACAAATAAGAATCACACAACAAGACATATTGAATGATTAAGATAGTCTTACTTGATTAAAACATGAATTGAAAGGAAGTACAATAGGGTTTTGAGGCCCTAAAAGCGCCATAACAGTGCTAGACGGGAACTAGGGTTCGTCCCTTTCTTTTACTCTAAAGTTACACACTTAAAACCCTAAAAACAGATATGTACATATAGAAATTATCGTTATTTTCTTTTGTGACGGGCCTCGCGTTTTAATCGTGACGCCGTCATGAAGTAGATTCTTTTAGATTCTACGTGCGATGTTCGGTGGGTGCTGCGCGAAGTCATGAAATGTTATGTCGCCGTCACTAAGTGGGTTCTGTGACGGTGTCATGTAGAGTTACGTGACGCCTGTCTCCAGGCTTGTGAGCACAAATCTTCTAGAGTTTGGTGTTGGTACGTTATAGTCTTGTCCGTTTTTCTCTCCAAATGAGCCCAAGTCACGTGTATTTCTTCCAAATGCCTTCTAAATACTAAATATCTGAAAAGGAACGATTAAGTACCTATTTTGGGCATAAATGCACGATTTAAGGGGTTAAACGACCCCAAAAAAGTGTATAAAATGACACATCATCAGATATCTGTAAACAATTAAACATTCATGAACTACATTATTTAGTTTATACCAGCCTAGGCAAAGTAAATATTTTGTATCTTTAAGGCTATTATTTAATAAAAAAAGTTTAGTGATGTGTTAATTTATTAAACCGTGTTAAGTTCAATACATTGTGGAAGTTTTGTATGAAAGTTAATGTGACAATGACATGGAAATGTATTAAATCTTACATTGCACTATGTATTATAGATGCTTTAAACTTAAACTAAAAATAAGGTTTTATATTGGGTTAAGTCCATTAAATAGAAACGTACTTTTCAAAATTTACACATCTAGTAAACACACTTGTTTTATTACCAATCTAGCCATTCAAACTTGTTGTTTTGGGACAATTATACCAATATGACAGGATATAATTCTACGTCACTAAAAATAATACACGTCATTTTATATATATACAATACTTTTCTTATTTTCCATGTAGACCGCATTGAAATGACTAAATTATCCTTTGTGTTATTCTTTGTCTTCTTCTTTTGTTTTTGTCTTCTTCACTACCAAATATAACATCATCTTATAAACATCATTTGCTTTTTAACAAACATAACCAACATCATTAAAACTAGAGTAAACTGCAAAAATCATCCTTGTGGTTTGTACTTTTCGGCACTAATCATCCCTAACCGATACTATTGGCACTAATCATCCCCGAGTGATGAAACGTTCGGCAAAAATCATCCTTGTGTGTTTTAAATGACATAATTACCCTCCAAATGTTTAAACCACAAGGATGATTTTTGCAGTTTACTAAAAAAACTAATGTTACAATTATTATTATTATTATAAATCATTTTGTTTGTAATTTACTTATTTTATTTTATAAATTTTTATATTTTATATTTTTTACTTTTTACTTTTAATTTTTTATTATTATTATTATTCTCTATTATAAATAATTTATTATAATTTACTTATTTTATTTTATCAAAAATTATTAGGAAGCCGAGATATAATCTAGGCCGCCATTTTTTGATGTGTGTGTTTATCTGGGGCTTCCGCCTTTGACACAAACCAGGATGACTGATTTTGTTTCCCATTCACACGTTTACGTTGTACCGCATCAATCAGCCATCATGGTTTGTGTCAAAGGCGATAAACACACACATCAAGGAGTGGGGGTCTAGATAATATCCCGGCTTCCCAATAATTTTTTATAAATCCCGTAAATTTATAATAAAGTGATTTATAATAAATAAATAATAATAATAATAAAATAAGAAAATTACAATTAAATATAATAGAATTAAATAAATATAATAATAACAATAATAATATTGCCTTTGACGGCAAAAGAGTGAAGGCCCAGATAGTATATCCACTCCCCTCTAATTTGTTGGAAATTCTATTATTATAATGAAGTAATGATTTAATTAAAAAAAAGTAAAAAATAATTATAATTGTGAATATTAGTTTTTTTTGTAAAACTGCAAAAATCATCCCTTGGTTTAAACATATTTTGGCAAAAATCATTCATGTGTGTTTTAAATGACATTATTACCCTCCATAATTCGTGGTGAGGGATGGTTTTTGCCGAACATTTCAGCGCTCATGGATGATTATTGCCAACAGTATCGGTTAGGGATGATTAGTGCCAAAAAGTACAAACCACGGGGATGATTTTTGCAGTTTACTCTTATTTGGATGAATGAATATGTAATTAGTTATTTGGATCATGTTATTATTCCGATAATCAAATTATGTATGTGGTATTCATATACCATCGTGAAAACTTTTTTTTTCTTCATGAAAGTGTCTTTATTTTAGTTTCAGGTAAGCCTCGCTAAATAAAACATGAACTCAATTTGAACCACCGGCTCAATTATTCCGTACTCAAAATTTTCCATAAACTAAACTAAAACCAAAATATTCCAAATAACCCAATACTAGTTGGATTAGCCAGGTTATTCGAATTATAACTATCTTACAAAACCGTGTTGTCTCCTATCTCACAACCCATTTGTTTATTATAAAAAAAATACTTTTTTAATTTTATGAACAGTAACACAACGATAAAAAAAGAAAGTTATAAAGTACACGTTGCCATTCCACCGTCATTCCACCGTCCTTCCACCGCCCTTATTATTTTACCACAATCTCCTTCATCTCACCAAATTTATCTATGCTAAATAAAAAAAGCACACACACCAAACCCATAGCAGGCTGGGTTTCTTAGATCTAATGGGAGGTAGAGACGGTGGAGTTGGTGATGGCGGTGTACAAGGATTCCGGCAGGGTCAAGAAAGACGGTACACACGATAATGAGCAACTAATTGTCTCTTATTTTAAGCTTTAATCCTTTTTTTTATAGAGATTCAATCTTTTTTGGTTTAATTATGTGTATATTTTATGTTTTTACAGGAAGTGTATGAAAAATGAGGAATTGAAGGTAAGTTCACTTCAAATTTTAGTTTATTCTTTTCTTGTATAATATATTATTTGTGATGTTTGAATTAGCTTATTCTTTTTTTTGGAGCTTCTGATAATCATCACCACCGCCACAAACCAAAAAATAGACAGTGATGTAGAGACAATAGTAAGTTTCATACTAAAAAAACCCAACGCACAAAGCATTTGAGAAGAAAACAAACAATAGTCAAGATTCGTAGGGACTAACATGTGGAAGGTGAATTACGAATGGAGTAGTGTTGACTATGTGTTTGATGAATGTCTTGAGAAACTTAATTTACAGCAAGCCTTTCTATTCTAATTCTGATAATTTGTGAAATTTGTGACTGGAGAATTGTTCAGGGTAGTTATAGATTTTTGCGATCCTATCCGAAACTGAAAGTAATTATGTTAGTTTGTGAAATTTTTGATCGGAGGATTATCTGCTTATGTAAGTAGGAAAAAACAAGCAATCCCGTTTTTGTCTACTAGACCTCACTTTCGTTACAATCATGAGAAAAATTGGTTTTATATGTTTAATGGTAACCAAATGAAAGTAAGATTAAACATGTTGACCCACCAAGCTGTTTGATATTAAAAAAAACAGGTGAATTGTTAAAAAAAGTACATATACTTATGGTATATCGATTTGGATGTTTGATGAAGCGATAGAGGTTATCTATTCAGAAAACTTCCCTTAAATAGTGGGATATTCATAAAGAATTGTATTTCATAACGTAATGTTTGGTAATGTACGAGTGCTTTGTTTGTATGATTCTGATATCTCAGGCGGCTTCAGTGGAGCAAATGGTGATGTAGCATGTGACGGGTATCATAAATACAAGATACATATTGCGTACAATGATGTTGTTGACGCCATATTCATTATGTACCTGAGATAATGGCAACATTTTTGGGGCAGTTGACTCTCTTGCCGACAATGTAAGTCGAGGGGTGAAAATATCTATTCGCCTTTACTCCATAATGTAGTTTCAGTTATTAATTAAAAGAGTATTTTTTTTCCAGTTTCTTCTGCACTTCTATTTTGTGTACCTGAACATCCTACTGTTTGATCGAGCTAAAAGAGACGATGACAGATGTCGTTCAGAGTAAGCTCCGTTCTATCTTTTCATGGAAATTCTTTTTTTTATGAGAATAATTTGGTCTTTGAAATTTACTTGATAATTTGAGTTCTTGACAAAAAAATGCCTTTTCACATAATGTTCACTTCTTCAGGCTGCAATTCAAAATAATTTACGGTATGGCTCGGGAGCTTGAAAAGTTGCGTGCTCAGCTGACTAATGCTGTAAAAGGGCTCAGGCTGCTACGGCCATAGCGAATCCAAATCCAGGTAACACGGTTAGATGTGTTTAAGATGGAATACCGAGTCGGTTTTGCCCACGATATGGGTGTAAATGAATTAGGCAGGACAAAAGAGACTTGATACATTTAACTGCATATAACCTATATACAGATAGTATCCTACGTACTTGATGTCTGTAAGCGTAGATCATGTATACTTTAATAGGATCAGATGTATTGGGGCTTTTTATGATAGTTTGCGGCTTAGGACGTTAGAAAAAAAAGACAATTGACTGACTTTAGATGGTTGTTTTGATGCTGAATTTTTTGTGCAGAAAAGTGGCTTTAAAATGATGTTTGGTTGCTGAATGTTTTTCATCAAATTGTATTTAAGACGTCAGGTCGATGAAATTTCTCAGCACAAAGAATTAATTTTTAAAATTGCTTGGTTGCTAAAATTTTGCACAGAAAAAAATGTACGAGAATACATGTAGAATAACAATATTTAGTTGTTTAGTGAGTGTTTGTTAACGGTTACCATATTTGACTTATAACTAATGCACATCCTTAATAGCTCCGGTTGGTTTGTTGCAGATTTCATGAAATAAGAAAGAGAATCTACTCAATCGTTGTTTCAACCAGCCGAAGATACGCTACTTTTGCACGACCCCGAAACACGTATGTTGCATCATATTATTACCCACTAAAATTGCCCTTTTTCTGCTGTTTTGACCAATTTGTGTTTCTTACAACGTACAGGCTTCAGTACAATGAAAGTGGGAATAATGTCATTGTGGTGCCTTTTGTATCGTTGTTGAAGAAGTGGCACAGCAGATTCGAGTTTACTTTCGCAGGTAACGTGTGCTTGGATTTTCTGATTTTCTTGATGAAATGACAACATACGCAAGATAAGCGTGCAAATAGTTTATAGTATTTGTCCAAACTAATTGTATTCGTCCAAACTCTTACAATATTTGTCCAAACACACAGAACTATTGCAGCGCAACTGTTACTAAAACGAACCACGATTTCCTTATGGCAGTTTGCGGCGAGAAAGTCCTGTTATGTAGGCCTTATTTGGGATTCAAACGCTTTGGGCTAACGGGATTCAGGCGCGTTAGGTAATGACACTCAAAGTATATTATCCCATTTATCTTTAGTTTACATGCTTTATATTATCATATGTAATGGTGTTTGATGAAAAAAAGGAATGGAGATTTAAAATGTTCAATGTGTAAAGAGTGCCATATTTACCAATATCTATAACATATATATGGGGCTAATTATGAGTGTGTAAATATAGAATTAGTGACTGGACGCCACCTCAATGATGACGTGGCATCAACATAGCATACATTTTCGGAATTAAGGAAAAAAACTAACCCTTTGCAAGGTTCGAACCTGGGGTGTTCAGTTAGTATCATGTGGCCTCTACCAACTGTGCCAAGGTTGTATTTGTGTGATAGTATTGAAAAAAAATATTGATATCTACAATTTTTAAGCTTCCTTAATCCTTTACAACTTAAAACACAACCCAGCCACAGTGATATACACTGATTCTCAATCTTTATCCGATTAATATTATATCAATCAATCCTGATATGAATCAAATTTAATGAAAACCAATATTGATAGCCATGATTTTAGGATAAACACCATTATTAGAGTATATCTACAAATCCCCTGGCTAAGTTAGAACCCTAATTTTGATGTATAAATACATCCGTCCCTGACTTGCTAATCTCATCTTCTTCAAACCATTATTCTGCTACATGAGGTAAAGATTGCTTGATAATTACATTTGATTAGTAATTTATGCTTGATTTTGAAATTTATTATTATATTTATTTAAAGTTTCATAACATAACACACGACTCTTTTTCAATCAAATTATACAAATCCAAAACTAAACTTTAAATAACACATCTTTGAATCCATTATCATAAAAAATTAAACATTGATATGACAAAAGTTAACTATGTATATAAAGCTTGCACATGCTAATTGACGAAGTTAATTTGGTTATAAGTCTGGTCTTAAAAAAAAAAAAAAATCAAACAAAATAAATTCATAGGGAAATATAGTAGGGTGATGTCCTTAAGTAGATTAATTATGGATGTAATATGTGTGCAGGCCGTTTTGCTCCTGCTGTAAAATTGCAGAACCTAAAACAGTTACCAGAACCACAATTTGCAAGAAGTCAAGATGACTCTTTTGTCACATTGAAAATTTCTACCATTGTAGGTATTCCCGAGTCATTGTTATAAGAGTCGAAATAGGGCTCGGTAGGCGTTCTTTTTTAGACTCGTATGTTTTTTTTATTTTGTTGTTATGGTTTATGTTGTCTGCTGAATGTTCTATTTAATTTTCGTTACCAATAGATGGAATAGTACTCGAATAGTGGTCTGAGAACTCCATATTCAGAATAAGTTTAAGGAACAAATAGGAATTAATATGTACTTTCACTACTAGGAACAGTCCCCCTTTTATGATCGTGCTAAATGCATACTGCTTCAACCGTCTCTTTGCGTCTTATGTTTTTTTATATTTACATTGGACTAATTTTGTATAGTGATTGTAACTTTAGATTCATTTTGATGTTGGTGGTTGTGTAGTGCCACCTTAGGCCAAATATACGAAGAAAAAACAAGGCGGCTTAAGGGTACGGGACTTGTGTGTGAAGGACATGATGGAGAGAAAGTCACCAAACTTAAGAGGGCCAAACAAGAAGTGTAGTAAATCAAGCGATGTCACTAAAGTTATTTCTGGGTTCTTACACAAAGCTGATTTCATGCATTTCCTGGTCACTCAAGTAACAAATATAAAACTCTAAAAAATCACCCATTGGCTCAACACAAATGCATACATTCATGATACTATCCCGAAATAGCAACAATGATTTTTTAGATGTATATGTATTATTTAATAGTTTACACGATATGATTTTTATCAATGTTCATTATTTGTATTTGTAGATTCAATATATATCTCAAATGAGAAAAACGTTATGAGGTTGGCTGGTAGAAAATCAACAACTGCACCATGTTGTCAATCATCAATTTGCAGGTCCATAATACTTGATTGAAACTACCACACCATGAGTATATTGATGTTAAAACTTGAACTTGAACGTGTTTTATTTTATCTTTTAAAACTTGATATGCATATAAGGGGGTGGGGGGGGGGGGGGGGGGGGGGGGGGGGGGGGGGGGGGGGGGGGGGGGGAATTACATCTCCAGTCAAGGTTTGGTTATTGACTAAAACTTATATAACAAATCCTACGGGGAGTCAGGTCTGCATCTATGTAGAGGGAAATTTATTCTTGCAACTCGCGTAGTTGTACTTCCATCACAACGGTCTGACAGGTATGACCATCTTTCATGAGAAAGAATTATTCATAATTTGATATTAACTAATTTTATCTATTGTATGCAAGCTATAAAATTACTTTGAGGATGCATTATCAGGGTCAAGAAACCAAACCTCTATCAAATTTCCAGTACCGAGTCTGCCTACTTAAAAATGTGCGTCTTAAGATAATCTATTTGCGTTATCATATATCAACAAATGTAAATATTCTTTTTTAATGGAATAAATTATGAGAATGCCTTTCACTAAAAATATGCTTGGTAATGATTTGAATGTTATATATGCTGTTCAAAAACTGATGCAGAGCGAGACTCACCGAGCCAGCTAGAGTGAGAGCTCGAAGCTATAGCGGAGGAATGAAGTGCAGTCTTAGTGACCCAACTCATATAATCATTCGCATAACGTTTGTTAATGAATTGGGCCACATAACCTAACTCGAGGCATTTTGGACACGGGCATAACGACTTTTGTCACTCAAATATGACAACATATGAGTACTTATGAAAATGATTTTGTTTTTTTATAGAACCATTCCGTCTCTAACTGTACTAATTGCACTTTAAGTTTCGTCGTTGATCAAACTTTAGTTTTAATGTTTCTATCGTCTTCACTAATTTATAAAATTTTTTTATCTTATTTTCATTGAAGTTGTTTACATACATTGTTTCAAGAAGAGGGGCGGCGCAACTTTACATATTGAACTAGCTATGAAGGAATTTGAATATGAAAGAGTGTCTTGACGAGACCAAGAATGCATAAGTAAAGTTATATCATGTCTTTCACTTTAGATTGTTTGATGTGAAAAGAATAGTAGAGACATTGTATGGATTAGTGATGGATGGCCTAGATGATTGACAATTGAATTAGTTTAGGCATATGGATAGACACATTAGTTTTGGTTATTTGTTTTAACACTATTATACAGTGAATGTATTTTGTTACTATCGGCATGGTACTTTAATGGGTCCAAAGCTGGATATAACATCTTAGAATTTTTATAACACCAATAATTTTTATATTACAAATACTTTTAACCAATTAAGGTTGGCATGAGTGATTAAGAGTCTCTTGCTCATTAACCAAGGTCTCGGGTTCGAGCATTGAATATGATTCGTGATAGTGGCAATGATTGTCGTCGTAGCTTAAACAGTTAACTTTAAATTTTATCGTGGTTTACACTAATTTGTATCATTTGTCTCTAAACGTGATGACAAATGATCTTAATAGTTCTTAACTGTTACAAGGTATTTTAATACTAATAACTAATGGTTATATAAAACTTTGAATTCAAGTGATCAATTGTGTAACAAAAGAAAATAAAATAATTTAACCAAACTTAGATTATGATCATGTACTAATATCCTATGTATCTACGGGTGTTGGTAGTGGTATCGGTTGTTTGGTTTATTCGGTTCGGTAAGTTTGATTAAAATTTTTTTGGTTAAAATCGAAGATCAAACCGAACCGAACTGAAAAACGAATTTAAATTTGGTTCGGTTTTTGGGTTGACCCGAATAATCTAAATTACACAATTTATTTTTTAAAAGAAAATAATTATATAAATATTTAGCAAAAAATAATTGTTTCAAGCATAAAAAATAAAAAAAATATTTTTTTTTATATTAAGATAAAATTTTAATAGTCTTTTTATATATAAATATATATATAAAAAAAATATAGGTATAACCTACTAATTATTTTTATTTAATAATTAAAAATCTTTAAAGTTTTATCTTTTATTCATTTAGTACACTAAGATTTATAAATATACAACTTAAATACACAAATTATGTTAATTTGTACTCCCATGCAAATAAACGTTTATATTCATATTGTGCATTTCTAACCTAACTGAACCAATTAAACAAAAACATAACTATTGACGTAAAAAGACATTCTAACTTTTATTTTTAAACAACAACAAAGTCAGACACCAACATACATTGAAGATTATAGTTAACGTAAAGTGCACGAGGGACATGTGGTGGCAGAGAGACAGAGTGGGTATACAATTTAAGTTATTATTTATCCCGGGTGAAATACAAACATAGCGACGTAGCCGGGGTTTGCCAGTGGGTTCTCCGGGCGTCGTGTCGCGGGTCGGCGGAGTTGGAGGGGAGGGTCAGAGGTGCGGGTGTGGCGATGTGGAGTGTGGCGGCGTGCACTGGACTGGAGTGAGTGTACTGCTACAAGGACTATGCTTCTCTAGTTAAGCAGCGTTCTGGTATTGCTCCAGTACAAAAATCACGTCACAAAACAAGCAATTACGGTGAGATAGTTACAACAAATCCGGTATTATGCGAGGGACTTGTTATAAATCTTTTTTACTGTGTACTGAGTCATTATGATTGTTGGGATGAGGAAGAGAACAGGTAAAAAACCAAGAAAGCGGAAAGTACACGCGGCAAAGACACGTGGTATTGATTTAACACGACAGCGTAATCGGATTGTGGGTTATGTACAATATATATATATATATATATATATATATATAATATATAAATATAAATATATATATATATATATATATATATATATTGCTGTAAAATGGGTTGTTTGGTTGCACTCAATATGGTGTGCTTGGTTGCTTATTTTGATGTCAAATGAGGTTTTTGGTTACTGTCAAAATGGACTGTGTAGATTTTTGCTATCAAAATAGGTTTTTTAGTTGTCATGTTTTATGACTTGATGGAGTGACGATCTAGGATATGATAATATCAAGGTACTAAAGTTTTCTTCTGCTTTCTTATGTATACACATTTATATGAACATGTGTTAAATGTCTCCCATTTTTCGTTGGACAGTATGCCATCACGGCTTTTGCCAATGCTTTGGATGCTATACCTATGGCTCTCGCGAAGAATGGTGGTTTGTCACCTATTGAAAGACTATCTGCAATGAACGCACATCAACTTAAGGTAACCTCGACAGTAAATTTGATCATTGTTTTACCGATACCGTTTTCTAGGAACTGATATAATGAGCTATGAGCCAAAAAAGTTAAGCATGTACATTAAATCGAGTGAATAAGCTTGACCTTAAATGTATTTGTTGTACAACGCTATTGGAAAAAGGAGTAAACTACATCTGTCCTGCATAATCTTTCACATGCCATCTTAAACAGAAGCTGCAAACTACGTGAAAGATATGTGATACGAGAAAGCCCAAAAGGCGAAAGGAAGGTTCTGGACATACGAAGGGGTAGGCGTATTCTGAAATCCGAGGTAAATCTTAGCGTTACTGTGCATATAATAATGAACGAATTGTGACCAAGTCTACCTCCACATTTCCTAACCTTTTCTTGGAGGAGACTAATACCTTTGATA
>BQNB010080474.1:0-29921 GCA_026074375.1 Tanacetum coccineum
ACCTTCGAGAATGCACTTCCGTAAGGCATCACCATTTGGTCTTGTATCAATGTATTGTAAGAACCGTGATCGCCATTGTGCATATCGTCCTGTTGCAAGCATTGGTGGACGATCCCTTGAACCAGCTGCCATTATGTTGTTATGCATTTGACTGTCAGTTGTGGAAGTTACAATTGGAGTTGTCATGATTAATGATTGAAGAATTATGAAGTGAAAAATGATTGTAGGATCTTAAGTAGATGTGTTGTGATTGAAGTTGTGGTAAAAAGAAAGCAATAAACGTTCACGGGATTTTACAAGTCTATGATTAAAACCGAGAAAAGAATTGTGTCTTTCGCGGGATTTTACAAAATCAATAGAAAACCGTGAATGTTAATTGATTTGGATTAAGGTTTGTTTGTTGGAAATTGAATGTCTTGAAAGTTTAAATTTCTAAACTGACATGTTTCGCTTGCAAGAGTGCATATTTCGCTTGGCTTGAGAGAAAAATTGCATATTTCGCTTTGCTTGGAAATTACGTATTTCGCTTCACAATTTACACATTTCGCTTTAAAACTGAAACTGCATATTTCGCTTGAATTTGAAACATATTTCGCTTGTACTCAGTGTTGCATGTTTCGCTTGAAATTCAACATATTTCGCTTGAAAATCAACTTTGCATGTTTCGCTTGAAAGCTAACATATTTCGCTTAAAGGCAATCTTGCATGTTTCGCTTGAAATTCAATCCTTCATGTTTCGCTTGATTTGCATATTTCGCTTCAGTTAACAAAAATTTGGCAGAGTGTCTTTCTATTAAATTGTAATATTTCGCTTGAGCTAAACCTGCATATTTCGCTTAAACTAAACCTGCATATTTCGCTTATAACTTAAACATATTCCGCTTCTATAATAACCTGCATATTCCGCTTGGCCTAAACATACATGTTCCGCTTGAGGTCACTTTCGGGTGAGGACCACTTAAACTAGAAAACAAAATGTCCTTGTCTTTGTAGGCTAAAATTGTGGATCTTGGTCTCCTCTTGTTTGACCGGTTATGACCACAAAAATGATAAGCCAATCACAAATAAGCTTCGAAAATAAGCAACCAAATAAGCTTGAAAATAAGCTCTAAATAAGCTCGAAAATCTTGAAAAATAAAAAAACGAAGCAACTAGTTTAGTGACAATAGAAGATGTAGACCAAGTATAGCAAGGTGTAAACAAGCAAAACAAATCAATAAGCCCAAACTGGGGTTCTTTTTCTTGCAATAAGCCACGATAATGAGCTTATTTAACCACGATTGAAACACAAGAAGGTATTGAATGATTAGAGCAAGGAAAGTAAGAGCCAAACTAACCAATAAGCCCAAAAAAAATCGGACGTGAGCTTATAAGTAAAATAAGCCACGAATTTTGGCTTTTAACCACAAATGAAACACAAGAAGGTGTAGATCAAGTGAAGCAAGAAATAAGTGAGAAAAACAAACCAATATGCCCCAAAAATATTGGTTCGTGAGCTTACATAGGGAAATAAGCCACGAAAATAATATTTTTGAGCTTATTAACCCACAAAACAACCACTATCTACCCGAGGCTCTTGATACCAAATGTCGGAATCCAAACAATTACTTCCACTTCATAATGATGAACAAGAAAAGTAGGAAGAAACTAGGAAGAATGTAGAGAGAGAAACAAGAGAGAGAAAGTGAGAGAATGGTAAGTTTACTTGTAAATGTGTAAGTTACAAATGACCAACCCCCTCACTTTCCTTGAGGAGGTGTATATGTATCAAAACTAAAAGGCTTTCATGCCTTTAGTAATTCTACGGGCCGGGCTCGGGATTACTTGGGCTTTCGCCCGATACACGTGACCGGTTAGCTTACATTTAAGAGCCCGTTTACCCGTCTAGCCTATTACAACGTATATTAATTAATGACAGAGACCTAATATAATTAATGAACGAACTTCCATTGTTCGACTTAATATTTTGAGGCTAACAATTGTGGGAACTTTCAGGTATACCTTGTGTCCATTCTGTGGCAGCTTACTTGTTCTTGAATAAGGTACCTGATGAAGGGGTTGATCACTGGTATTGCCAAGATAGGTGGTTTGAGGCTTACCAGTTTAGTATAAATCTAATCTATGGTAGTAACATATGGAAAAAACAACCCAATAAACCACTACTTCCACCCATTGTTGTAAGGATGCCATGCAGACCAAGGAAAAATAGAGTTAAGGCTAAGTCTAAAAACAATTCACAAGTAAGTAGGGTTGGTAAACAAATTACTTGTAGTAAATGCTATGAAAAAGGACATAACAGAAGAAACTGTGATTAGGAACAACTACCAAAACCACCACAGATGAAAAAGCAGCCTGGTAGAAACAGAGAACCAAACTTTAATAGTTATGCTTCAAACAGAGGTGGTGGTAGAGGTTCTAGGGGAGGCAGAGGTCAGGCAAGTGAAAAGATGAATTTTTATAAAATAGTTCCACTTAGTATTATTTTTTCTAAAAAATCACAGTAACTCACAATTCATTGGGGAGCTAGAGAATATAAGGAGAACCATCAATTAGGTGTTTTGGTATTTTATGTGTGGTCATAAAGTGACTATAAAATTTAGTCAGAAACTGTAAAAGTGGAAGTTAATGAGTAAGGTCATATAGGGTATAAAAATGAGTTGGGAGATGTTTATAAAGGATTATAAACTTAGTGTAAAGTTTATAAGTCCATCATGTGATTGCTACATTGACTTAGGTATTTAGCCTAACCGAGTGTAACTTATGTTCGTTGAGTTTAGATTGTGTGCAAGATCTTGTCAAGTAAGTTGAGCATCAGGTGAGTTTCATAGTCCCATTTTACTATGTTTTTCTTAGGATGGAAATGATGCAAAATATGTTATGAATTGTTTTGATTACTATGATTATGTGGTTTAATTGATGCATGAACTTTTATGTAGCTATCACATGTTTTTGTGATGCATGTCGTATGACATCCATGGAGCGTGATCGTCTCCTTGTGATGTAACTTGAGAATGGTTTTCGCCTACTTTGTGGGTATAAGGTTTTGCCTACTTTGTGTGGGTATGATATTGTGTAGATACGGTACCAAGAGTCTGGGATCGTGGATAGCATTCCTCTCCATGACTATATGATGAATTTTGTGGTTTGGATCGGGGGACACGTTCCATCCCAATGGTGATTGTTAGTTAAATGCATGTTAGTAAGTATAATAGCCAGCTTAATTGTCCTGCAATGTTTCGTTTTTTTATAATCACAGTAATTGATTTAAATCATGTATTGGTGTCGTAAAACCTATGACTCTCACCAACCATTATGTTGACGTTTTAAGCATCATTTTTAGGTGAGTGTTATGAAGGTGTTGAAGTTAATAAAAGTAGCTAGTGAGACCATTAGGATGGAATTGGAAGTTCTCATTTGATTTTATTTTATAATTGTTTGCATGAATTCTTGAATGTTATTAGGTTTTATAGGGTTGTAATACATTGTCTTTGTATTGATGAGACCCCTTTTTCATTAATACAAGAAGCCGTTCTTTTGTTTTTGGTATTGTCATGACACACAACAATTCGAGTCTTTTATTTTATTTTTTGCATGTAGTGATCTCTATTGGGACACCATTTGTGTTGTGATGATATCCCATGATGTTACGGGCCCCCCCCCCTTTTCCGTGTTTCCGCCTTGGCGGGGTGTGACAGATTGGTATCAGAGCCTTTGGTTATAGAGCAGTAGATGGTTTGGCCTAGACTATAACCTAGGAGTCCCTCATATAGTTGCATTTTAGGGCTTAAGTGTATATGTACGTATCTACTATATTTTCTCGCTACTTAAAAAAGCTTTAATTTTTCCTATTTTTGCAATACTGCTATATAATATAATATATGTATATATACTTTTTATTATGGGGATCTAATAGTATATATCCTTCTTTGTGTTATTTTAGTCATGTATCCTCCAGCTCCTGCGTCACGTGCTAATTTCATTGTGAATCGCCTTCGCAAACTGACACTAGCGTTTTACAGATTCAGAGACCGAAGCTAGGATGAAGCATACGAACCGTAGAGTCCGAATACCAAAAGGACTGTATCCACGCCGAATTGAAGAGAAGTTGACTAAGAAACAAGTAGGAGGAGAATGGATCATAGAGAGGGAGATGCCGATGATTTCAAAAGATGGTACAATATCTAAATTCCCTAAATACCACTCATCTGAAGAAGAAGAACCAACTGAACAACCTAGAGCTTTAAATAAGTATGGATTTGTCGATCACCTAGAGCTTCAAAGGAATGAATTTGCTTCGCATCGACTACCCCAACAAGAAGGCAACATGAATGGTTGGTTGATTGAGGATGAGGATGAGCCTCTAGAGCATGAAGCATCAGATAGAGGCGGAAGACCCCCCGGGGGGGGGGGGGACCCGGATCCTGAGTCCACCGCAAGTAGTAAGCCTATGTTGAAGAAGATAATTAAAGCTATTCCCGACCGCATGTTCCACAACTAAACCATTTTCCTTTCGACGTTTGGAGCCATGTTAGGAATGTTATTTCTAACTCTTGGATTTTGAGTATTTTAATATAAATAAAAGTGATTATTAGGGTTATTCCCTTGTGTGATTTGTTGTTTTCGCTTTAAATTAGGTGCTATGTGGTGTGTTTATTTCATGAAGTGTCGTTATAGGAGGGAGTACAATCTATGGAAAGGGCATACTATAATTATGGAGCCAAGCATAATTATACATGCGCCACAACACATGTGGACTTGCAAGTATGATTACATGGATTATTGTTGATGCGTTGTATGTATGTATATGGTTATCAAAGAGTATGATAAGATCATGATTCTTATTATATCATCTAATGTATATAAATTTTATCTCATATAGAAAATGGCTCCATCACGTCGAAGCGGTAACAACAACAACAACAACAAGAAGAACCCTGACATTACTGCTATCATCGCGCTACAATTGCAAACCATTCTTCCTCAGATTGTCACCCAAGTGACTAACAACGTGAACAATGCTAATGACGGAAATGGTGGAAATGGCGGGAACAATGGCTGTACCTACAAAGGGTTTATGGCTTGCAATCCCAAAGAGTATGATGGAAAGGGAGGTGCAATAGCACCTACCCGATGGATCGAGAAGATAGAGAATGTAATTGACAATAGTGGGTGTGCTGAGAATCAAAAGGTGAAGTATGTTGCTAGCTCATTTATGAATAAGGCTTTGACTTGGTGGAATACTCAAGTTCAAGCAAGAGGTCGCGAAGCTGCAATAGGTATGTCATGGACTGATTTTAAAGGCATTTTTGCTTGTAAGGAGTACTTCATAGCAATGAAATGGAGAAGTTGGAATCTGAGTTTTAGAATCATAAGATGGTGGGAGCCAATCATGTCGGCTATACAGATCGGTTTCATGAATTAGCTAAGTTAGTTCCGTATATAGTTACTCATGAGTTATCACGCATCAAGAGGTACATAGCTGGGTTAGCTCCTGAGATTCAGGGAATACTCTGAGCGACCCAAAATCCAAAGTGTAATTCTTAGAGCTGGGATACTTACTGATAAAGCAGTCAGCTGTGGTACCTTGACAAAGGGTAAAGATAAGAGAAAGGTAGTAGAGGAGTCTAGTAAGTCAGGAGGATCGTAGAAAGACAATAAGAAGGCAAAGGTGGGGACAGGGTTTGTGGCGACGGTCCCTCCTAGAAATGAATTCGTGAGCTCTAATATTAGGTGTAGCAAGTGTTTTACTTATCACCCAGTAAATGGATTCTGCAGGTTGTGCTTCAACTGTCAGAAACCGGGTCATTTTATCAAGGACTGTCGGGCACCAATTAGACAAGTGACTCTAGTGAGTACTGTTAGAATGAGTAATAATCCGAGGGTGTGCTATAAGTGTGGAAGCCCTGATCACTTTTGCAATAATTATCCTAAGATGTACCAAGGTTCTGGTCAACCAAGTAATCAGTTGGATTTGGAGGGCAACCGTAACACCCGAAGCAGTAGAAACCAGGTTAGAGGAAGGGCTTTCAACGTGAATGTGAACGCAATGGAGGCTGTTCAGGATCCTAACGTTGTGACGGGTACGTTCTCTCTGAATGATCACTTTGTTACAATACTTTTTGATCTTGGAGCTGATTTTAGTTTCATATCTACTGAATTTGCGCCCTTGCTTAATGTGAAACCTAGTATTGTGAATCCTGGTTATGTGATAGAGGTAGCTGATGGTAAGAAGGTAGAAGTAGATAGAATTATCCGTGACTACAAACTAGAACTAGGAAGTTCCCTGTTTAGCATAAACTTAATACCTTTAGGTCATGGAAGTTTTGATGTGATTGTGGGAATGGATTGGCTATCCCAACATAAGGCTGTTATAGTGTGTCATGAGAAGGTGGTAGAAATACCAGTAGAGGATGGTAGGACACTTAGAGTTCATGGGGAACAAACTGTAAGAATCGCAAAAGCATTAAAGAACGTAAAGGAGGACGAACCAAAGTTGGGCGATATATCCGTAGTACGTGATTTTGAAGATGTGTTTCCAGAAGACTTGTTGGGATTACCACCGTAACGACAGGTTAAATTTCACATAGATTTAGTTCCTGGAGCGACACCGATTGTGAAATCTCTATATCGTCTAGCGCCTTCAAAGATGCAAGAAATGTCTGGGCAGCTTCAAGAGTTGCAAGACAAGGGTTTCATTCGACCAAGTTATTCGCCGTAGGGAGCGCCGGTGTTATTCGTCAAAAAGAAGGATGGCTCGCTTCATATGTGTATTGATAATAGGGAATTGAACAAGTTGACAGTTAAGAATCGCTATCCTCTTTCGAGGATTGATGATTTATTTGACCAACTATAAGGATCGCGTTATTTCTCAAAGATAGACCTTCAGTCAGGTTATCACCAACTACGCGTGCATGAAGATGACATTCCAAAGACTGCATTCCGAATGAGATACGAACATTTTGATATTACGGTTATGCCTTTTGGGCTAACCAATGCACCTGCAGTTTTTATGGATTTGATGAATCGGGTTTGCAAACCATATTTAGATAAGTTTGTTATCGTGTTCATTGATGACATCTTGATCTACTCGAAGACGAAAGAGGACCATGAGGTTCATCTAGGTTTGGTGTTGGAGTTGCTAAGGAAGGAGAAGTTGTATGCCAAATTCTCCAAGTGTGAATTCTGGTTGCAAGAGGTGCACTTTCTTGGTCACATTTTTAACCAGAATGGTATACATATGGACCCAAGCAAAATAGAAGCAGTAAAGAATTAGAAGACCCTTACGACACCTTTTGAGATTTGATCATTTTTGGGATTAGCCGGTTACTACTGACGGTTTATTGTAAATTTCTCCAAGATTGCTAAACCTCTTACCCTGTTAACTCAGAAGAATCAAAAGTACGTGTGGGGCATGGAGTAGGAAGAGGCTTTTCAGACCCTGAAGAACAACTTGTGTGATGCACCAATATTGACTCAACCTGATGGAGTTGAAGATTTCGTAGTCTATTGTGATGCATCGAACCAAGGATTAGGTTGTGTACTCATGCAAAGGGGTAAAGTGATTGCCTATGCATCGAGGCAGTTGAAAATCCATGAGAAGAACTACATGACGCATGACTTGGAGTTGGGAGCGGTTGTGTTTGCTCTTAAAACTTAGAGGCATTATCTGTATGGTATGAAGAGTGTTATCTATACGGATCACAAAAGTCTTCAACACATATTTGATCAGAAAGAGCTGAATATGCGTTAGAGGAGGTGGATCGAATTGTTCACTGACTACGAGTGCGAGATTCGCTACCATCCTAGTAAGGCAAACATTGTGGCTGATGCATTAAGTAGGAAGGAGCGGCTGAAACCAAGACGTGTAAGGGCAATGGCTATGACTATTCAAACTAGAATGAGAGAGAAGATACAGGAAGCCTAGAGTGAGGCATTTAGCCAGGAGAATATACTTGCAGAAAGCCTGCATGGTCTAGATCAACAGATGGAAAAGAAGGAGGGCGAGAGTTTGTATTTCATGGACCGTATATGGGTTCCATTAGTTGGAGGAGTGAGAACGGTGATCATGGATGGAGCCCATAATTCTAAGTACTCTGTGCATCCGGGGGCGAATAAGATGTACCATGATCTTTGAGATATGTACTGGTGGCCAAGAATGAAGAGAGATATTGCTACATATGTTAGTAAGTGTTTGACGTGTTCTAAAGTAAAGGCAGAGCACCAAATACCTTCGGGCTTATTGCAACAACCTAAAATATCGGAATGGAAGAAGGATAAGATCACTATGGATTTTATCACTAAGCTACCTAGGTCAAAGAATGGGCATGACACGATTTGGGTCATAGTTGATAGACTGACTAAGTCGGCTCATTTTCTGGCTATAAGAGAAGACTATAGTACGGAAAGATTGGCAAAGATTTACATCGATGAAATAGTCGCGCGACATGGAGTTCCTGTGTCGATTATTTCAGATAGAGATGGACGGTTTACATCGCGATGCTGGCAGACTGTACAAAAGGCTTTAGGGACGAGGTTGGATATGAGTACGGCTTATCATCCCCAAACGGATGGTCAAAGTGAGCGTACGATTCAGACTTTAGAGGATATGCTTAGGGCATGTGTGATTGATTTTGGTGGTAGCTGGGATGTTCATCTACCATTGGCTGAGTTTTCCTACAATAATAGCTATCATTCGAGCATAAGGTGTGCTCCGTTCGAAGCTTTGTATGGAAGGAAATGTAGGTCGCCTGTTTTATGGGCTGAGATTGGAGAAAGTAGTTTGATTGGACCTGAATTGGTTCAAGAAACGACTGATAAAGTGGTGTTGATAAAAGAGAAGCTCAAAGCGGCGAGAGACCGTCAAAAGAGCTATGCTGATAATAGGCGCAAACCGTTAGAGTTTGAGGTGGGAGATCGGGTTATGCTAAAAGTGTCGCCTTGGAAAGGTGTAATTCGCTTTGGGAAAAAGGGTAAGTTAGCACCGAGGTATGTAGGGCCATTTGAGATTCTTGAAAGAATCGGTCCTGTAGCTTATCGGTTGAGATTGCCTGAGGAATTGAGTGGAGTACATGACACGTTTCATGTGTCAAACCTAAAGAAGTGTTTGGCGGATGCTAGTTTGCATGTGCCATTGGACGAGATTAAGGTTGACAAAACTCTTCGTTTTGTTGAGGAACCTGTAGAGATAATGGACCGTGAAGTTAAGAGTTTAAAGCGTAGTAGGATTTTGCTTGTGAAAGTTCGTTGGAATTCTAAGCGTGGTCCTGAGTTCACTTGGGAGCGCGAGGATTATATGAAGTCTAAGTATCCTCAGTTGTTTGTTGATCGAGCTGATGAATCGGCTAGTTAAATCTCGGGACGAGATTTCCTAAAGGAGGGGATACTGTGACAACCATGATTTAGCAGGTTAGTCAAACCGTTAGTATTGACTTATGTACTTGTTGCAATGTATGGTTTATGTGTTAATATATGTGTTTATATGTGCTTATGTGGGAGTTGGTAATCAATCTATTGAGTGTGATCATCTCAATAAGATTTGGAATGGTGGTGAATTTGGTTAAGTTCATTTCGTTCACTTTTGGTGACAAGGAAAGGATTTTTGGTGATTTAAGCGGTTTCGTGTTAATTGTGTAAGTAATTATTACGTATATGTATTTTGTGTTAGTGATTTAAGATAAGATTAGGTTTTAGAAGTTAGGTTAAGGAAAATGTAAAATTTCTATTTTTGGAAATTTGGGTTGAAAATGAAAAGTTATTATTTATTTTAAAAGTCTAGTAGATTGCGTTTACGCAAAAAGGTATACTCAAATAAGCTTAGGTTTTTATAAAAACTTAAGGTAATGCAAGTAATTAAGTAATTAATAATTAAATAAAAAAAAGATAAGGGTGATCGGCCGGTTATGGGTTTAGGAAGAAAAAAAAGGAAACAAATTTGACTCTAACTTGGACTCTAATCCTATAAATACTAAACCTTATTATCCCTAAAACACTTTTCAATCCCCCTATACTTTGGATCGGCCGAATATTCAAGAGCAAGAAGAGAAGAAAAATTATTTTTTCAAGTTAGGGATTTTTGTGTTCAAGAATCAAGGGTTTAAGGTACAAATCATCTTCTTTGTTTAGTTTTAATCATTAATTCATGTAACAATTATTAAGATGGATAATTAGGGTTTTATAAAATCTGTAAATTAATATAATTAAACTAGTTAATAATGATTAGGGATGAATTATAAGCATGATGATGTATTCGGTTAGGTTTAGAATGCGTTAGAACTTGATTTAGGTTTGAGCAGAATTTAGGGTTGTGTTGTTTCATGAATATCTAGAGGTTAGAAGCATGAATTGATGTGATTCCGGTGCCTATGTTGTAGCTCAGTGAGTCTAGTTTCCAGATTGTCTGGCCTCGAACGATTTCAAGTTCGGAAAGTTAGTCAATTGGTCCGTACAAGAAAAGTTGTCAAAGCAGTAAATTCGGGTCAGATTACGAGGTGTAAAACCCCCACTTAAAATTCGAATTAGGATTAGCCAACTTACATGAGTTTAGTTCTATGTGTCTATTAAAAATTCTCCAAAGGAGAGCTTCTGATTTGGAGTCTAAGTATGGTTTTTAGGTCCAAACATTTTAGTTTTCGAGCAGATCCGAATCTGGGTAGTACTTTTAGAAGGTTAGATTCTGGACGAATTTTGGACACTTTGGATTAATGAATTTCTAAGGGGTTTTTGTAAAAGGTTAATGGCTTTGGGAGAGCTATGAGGGGTTCATAGGACATATATGTAGCATGATGAATTTCGGTTTGAATTATGGGAATGTTTAAGTGGTGCGTTTAGGACGTGTAAGTGAGTATAAATTTCTGCTCAAAACCAAAAAATATAAAGTGTAGCATTGAAGTGTAAATAGCATATGTAGGAGTTGGAAAAGGTTTAAATCAAGTATAGGCATGGTGATAGACTTAGATTAATCCTTCATTGTTAGATGTTACATCATATTGGGTTGAATGCCTTAATGATGGTAGCTTATTGTGTGCTTAATTGTTTAGATTGTCCGTGAAGTGTTTGTGAAGATTTTGTTGGAATCTTTTAGGAAGCTAAGCATCAGGTGAGTTTCATAACCCCTTTTTCTTATGTTTTCTTGGGGTGAAAATGATGCAAAGAGGCTTTAAAATGTTTTAGTTACTGTGATAATGTGGTTTAAATTATGCATGAGTTATACGTGACTATTGTATGTTATGTGCTACTTGCTTTTATGGTATGAATTGTTGTGCTTGAGCGTGATCGTCTTATGGTGTTTATGAATTTGTTTGGTAGTAAGCGTGATCGTCATATTACTGTGAGTTGTTTGAGTGAGCGTGATCGTCTCATTGTTGTTATGTTTGGTGTGAGGATTGAGCGTGAATGTCTCAATGTGTATTGATGTAATTGCATGTTAGCTTGTATGATAGTTTGTTGTATCGTCTGCTATGTTATGTTTTATTTATCACAGTAATTGGATTTAAAGGTTTGTTTTGCGTTTCTCAAACCTATGACACTCACCAACCATTGTGTTGACGTTTTTAAGCATCATTTTCAGGTAAGCTTCGTGAGAATATTGAGGTTATGAGAAGTGGCTAGAGTGACCGTAGGATTGCATTGGGTTCGCTCCTGAGTTGTTTACTGTTTGTCGCCTGGTTTTTGTCGAATGTTATTTGATTTTATTATAGATTCGTGAAGTATTGTCTTGTATTGGTGTGAAACCACTTTTTCATTAATACAAATGTCGTTCATTTGGTTTTCGATATTGTCAGAACTCATTGTGTCTTTTATGACTTGTTATTGCATTTTAGTGTTTCTCTATTGTTGACACCATTGTGTTGTGATGATATCCATGACGTTACGCCTTGTGTTTCCGCCTTAGTGGGGTATGATAACAAGAAGAGGTGCCCTAAGAGATTTGAAGATCAAGAACAAGTCATGGTTTAACATTAAGTTGTTGTTCAAGAAGAAATTGCTATTTAAAAATGTACTTTTGTATTTGTTTGATCTGTTATTATGGAACAAGTGTTATAATTCTTTTTTTACTTGAAGAGTTTTTGTTTATTTAGTTATATCGAATGTGATTCTATTTATTATATCTTATGTGATATTCTAGGATCATATATGATTTTTTACAACAGTTTCTTTTACAATTTGATTACTCATATGTGATATTTGTATTTTACAATTTGGTAAACAAAGTTCATATGTGATTTCTTTCATAAATCCATATGATTTTAATACCATTGAATTGCATCACTGATTTATAGCTATCTACTTAGTTTATACAATGATAACATGTGTTCCTGTTTAATACTATTTTTACGAGTGATTATGAATGTAGTGATAAAATTAAACAAATAGACATTATATTCAAAATCAAAATCCGCAAGAATTGTACTAGTTTCAGAAGGTTTACAAAATCGTTTTATAGAAAATAAATGGGGGATCACATTTTTTTCATGTGCGTATGTTATAGTAAATAAATGGAGATCAAAGTTTTTTTCGTGTGCTCTTTGCAAAACCCTGCATCCATTCTTGGCAATCATCCGTGGTAGATTTCCATATGCATCATTAAGAAAACCCCACACTCCGTTGCATTGTCTTTTTGTAGCTACTTTGGGGGTCTAAATGATTGTTGTTTCTTAATGTTCACTTCTCTGGCTTTGGAGTATTGATTAAATTCTTAAAATGCTTGAAAAACTTTTCTTACACAAATAAAAAGATTTTATGTTTTTTCAGGCACTTCTCCTATATTTGAATATATATTTTAGTGTTCAAAAGTGACTTTCAAGCGATTATCATATATGATATTATACACACAACAAAATTTTTAATACTCACCAGGAGATGACAGGCTTGCTTGTATTTTAGTTTCACGTACATTATCATATATGATATTTTATAGTGTTAAAGAAGTTGACTTTCAAGCAAATTATCATATATGATATTATACACGAAACTAACTTTTTAGTACTCACCAGGAGATCACAAACTGCTTGTATTTTATTTTCAATCACATTATCATATATGATATATAGTAAAAATGCTTAAAACCTAGCGTATATCATATATGATATAGTACATAAGTTTTTACACTTTTTTCAGGCAACTTATCATATATGATTTTCCAATAACATGTCATACTATATCTATTCAGCGTAGATTAAGCCATAAAACCTAGTGATTCATAAAAATAAGCTAATAAGTTAGCTTATAATTCAGCATAATCAATTCAGATGATGATAATTCATTAGCCTATTCACATCAATCACCTAATAAGCTGGCTTATCATTCAACACGATAAATTCACATAATTCGTAAATAAGCTGAATTTATAATATAAGTTCAGATGATGATAAATTCATATGCTTAATCATATCAAATAAGCTAAAAAAAGGATAAATTCATAAGCTAAAAAAAGTGATCATCTTATTCACATCAAAACTAAATTTGTAGATAACTTCAAATCAAATAAGCTAAAAAAGGATAAGCTGAATTATAAGCTTATTCACATCAAATAAGCTTAAAAAGATATATAAAAATAGATCGGATGAACTTTACCTGATGTTAATGAACTGGAGAAGGAGATAATCGATTTACGAATAAGATGATCGATTAATTAGATGTTCGTGATTATTGATTCAGATCTCATTTGTTTGTGTGTGTTTTTAGTGTGTGTTAGATGAGAGAGAGAGAGAGAGAGTTCGAGTGTTATAGATCTAAAAGAATGGGGCTGGTGTGAGTGTTTTATTCTTTTGGAGGTGTTGTTGTGTGGACGTGAAATGACTACAATACCCGTCTGCTTTTTTATTAATTTTTTGTTTGTTTAATAAGTGAGTTTTAATCTTAGCTATAGATGTGTTTTAGATGAAAGGCTTGGATCAGTCCCCCTGTATCTAAGGAATAGAGGGTATCCAATATAACTCTCCTTTATGTTGAGAGAAAGAGAAAACTGATAAGTCAAGAGAAAGAAAGGGTACAATAGACAATTCAAAATAAAATAAGTTTTTTTATGTATGATTTAATTATTTAGATATATATGAAATTTACAAAGATTTTGAAGGAGATATATGCAATTATGATTTTTGGTTGGATATATATATGCAATTATTGACTTTTGGAAGGATATATATGCAATTGTCCCTATATGGATTCTAATAACAATAGTTGAGGTATTTCAAATCATGAATGATAAAGATCCTAATAGCATATATTGCTTTTGAATGATAACTATGGTTTATGATTAGAATTTGTCAATTACATTAAGTGTTAGACATTATGTTAAGTGAAGTGGATTAGTATTGTGTATTGGTTGACAATGTATGGTGTAAATATAATATTGTCTAAATGTTTGGAACTTGGACATGTAAATACTGAGAAGAATTACCCTTGAAATTAAATGTGAAAATATTAAAAAGATGATGAAACATGTTATATAGAAACATGTCGAGTAATTCGCGATAGCAAAATACGGATGAATGTATTGGATAGAAGCGTTGCACTAGAATCCTTTAAAGATATAAAATGCGCTAGATGAATTGTAAAACATGACTAAAATCATGTAGATATATGAGGATGTGTATGATGAGTAAAATGAGATTATTGAGTATGTTATAGAATAAACCTATGTAAGGTTTATACGCGGAAGAGTCGAGTGGACTAAAATGATTTGTCAACTTGGGGTTGACGAGAGAATGATAAATGCATTGTGAGAATGCATATGGAATATGTAAAATATGAAATTGATAAATATCATATAGATCTTGTCCAAGATAATGAAAATGTGATGAAAATTGCGTAAGGCAATAAATTTGGAAATGGAATGTACTTGATTGGAAAAAGTATATTTGATAATGAATGAGTAAAGAAATGATAAGGTAAAGTATCTTGGATCCAATGCTCTAGTTCTTGATTCTTTCAATATGTGATAGCTTGCCTTCATGACATGGATGTAATAGCTTGCCTTCATGGCATGGATGTGATAGCTTGCCTTTATGGCATGGATGTAATAGCTTGCCTTCATGGCATAGATGTAATAGCTTGCCTTCATGGCATGAATATGTAGCTTGGCCTTCTATGGCTTGGATGTGATAGATTGTCTTCTTGTCATGGATGTTTAAAGCTTGCCTTTAGGGACATGGTGTTAAGCGTGCTTTATGGCTGGTGATAAGCTTGCCTTTATGGCATGGTTGCTAGCTTGCTTTCATGGCATGGATGAAAAGGTTAGTGAGATTGGATCCAAGGCTAGAAATGATGAAATCAAAAATGTAAATCATTGACATGGGATCAATGAAAGAAAAGATAGAAGTGTAGACGGGTATGAGTGTTTGTGTCATGAATTCTTAAGTGTGATAATTATAATCTCCTTATTAAAATGAATTGGGACGTCTCTTCATTTAAATTAAGAAATTGTAAATCCTGAACCATAAATTTATAATTCTTTATTTACATAGATTGGGCGCCTTTTTATGTAAATAACAAATTGTAAATGAGTGGGCTTATGTGTATCCGGTATGGCATGAGCACGGGCAGAGGAATAAAGAATGAAAACTAAAACAAGGTAGTCGTCATGATAAATGAGATTAGTATAATGAGAAAATTTATAATGGCGTATAATGTTATGTGTTGAAGATATAAGATAGATGCCTAAATGATGATGTGCGTTTTAAGTGGACGAAGATAATGGGTAGGTAATTCCTATAAAACTTAAAAGGAATTGCTTATGTTATTACATAGAACTGGGTTTTTGTTAGTCTGCCATTTAGATGGTACTCGTTTTAAAACTTGAAACTAAGTTACCGGTTTGTGGGATAAGAAATTTTGAAGTGGGATGTAAGAGAGTCCTAGAAAAATACGTCATAAAAAAAACCCTGTTGGATTAAGTGGAATGCGAGATAGACCTTCATTGACTTTCAGCCATATTAGTTGCATTGGTGAATGATGTAGGATAGTGTTTGGAAGTTTGACTTATATAAGGTCAAATTTGAATTTACCAAGTGACTTTTGTGCTTGTTGAAAATTAAAAAAAAAGAAATGAGTAAGAACATGAGGTTATAGTGAAAAAGTTAATAAAATGATAGATTGACAATCGTAAAATGTAACTTGAATGGCATATGTCATTAGCAAGACTTAAAATGTGATAGAAATAAGCATAAGGAAGTACGGATTAGATTGACGAGTATGTTATAGTGTAGCTAGTGTTGCAATAGTATGTAGATTGTTGTAATTGAAAGGATAAGATTTTAGCATTAAAGATGAAATAGGGTTAAAGATGTAGACCAATTTTGTGTATGGACATAAACTTTATAAGAATTGATTTCGGGGACGAAATTATATAACGGGGGTAGATTTGTAACATCCCAAAACCGGTTTTTAAGTATTATATTATGACTATGCCATTCAATAGGTTTGACTACGACTTTATAAGTTGAAGGTGTTACGTGATTAGTTAGTCAAGGTTTTAAGTAGAAAGTCAAGCTTGTTAGTCAAACCCGATAGTCAAATTATAAGTCTATATATTATGTAAATGGTTTTAGAAAGTAATAGATGTCACATTTATGTAAATCATAAACTAACAAACTGAATAAAGGTGTATTTTTTACCACTTCACGAACATGATAAATCTGAATGATTAATATCCAATCATACTAGTAAAAGTAGTAACTACACGAGCACTAAGATAAACTACTTTCACATTCCCAATTGCATTGTGCAATTTCCCGACCCATCCATAGATAGAAAATATGCATTGCGACAGAAAAATACAATAGTTTTCACAAAAGCAACTAGCAACCGATATAGGACTTAATCTAATAGGGTATGCTAAGGTGTAAAGGTGTAATGAAACATAATTTGGTGTAACAAACAAAAGGAATAACCCAGCAGGTTTTTCTAGGGGTATCTTACTCTAAAAATGAGAGTAAACAAAGGGTTTATATGGGGGTTAACTAACTAGTGTAGTTAGTTAATATCACAATGGATAGGCTTTTTGGTGTAATCCTAGAAATTTATCAGTTTATAAAGGTCACTCCATCTATTAAAAATAGTGCTTATTATTGTGGTCTCAAGTAGATATACGAAGCCAAGTTCTAAAGTTTACTACAGTCACCGGTACACTCATATTTTTGTGGAATATAAGGTAAAAATTAAGAAACGGATAAGGCTAAATCCTCATAATTAGAAATTAGAGTTATGTGTGCGGGTCATGTACCAAATAATTTCACAAAAAATATGCTATTTTTTTTTAATTTTACAAAAATTAGGCATATTAATTGTAAAAATAAGGACAAGTAAGTGTTTCAATTCTCCTCCCCCCACTTGAAGTATACAATGCCCTTGTTGTATAAATAAAATATGAAAAACAGGAATTTAAAGAATTAGAACAAAAAACTCCCCAGAGATTTGCTCGGTATGATCCTCCATGTTGCGTATATGAGCAAGATTGTGTGTCGTAAATGCGTCTATGATGTGATGTCGTGTAGGGTCAATTTATTGATTACCAAGTTTTAAATTTATATTTACCCGACTTATCCTAAAACAACACTTTAACGGGCAGTGTACCCGATCGGGTGGAGTTTCGTGGTAAGTAGGGTGTCGAACACTAAGAGCGAGGTCGTTAACCTTATATTCTATCAGTATTTTAATTACTCTAATTAAGTTAATTCTAATTACTTGTTAAACCTATGCTATATACGTTTTCTAATGATGATGGGGGGTTTTCAGCCTGAGAGACTAGCACAGGTTTTATGGTGACAATAATCAATTCTAAACACATTAAACATGCAAGAGAACAATCGAAAGATAAAAGAGCGGTACAAGCTAAATAATAGAAAACCGTATTAGCCATATTAGATCCGATTAAACGTTGGTTTGTTTATTTAGTGCAATGATTTCTTATCTCAAAGTGACATATCATTCTTAAGACTTAGGCGGGACATCATCCTAAGACCTAGACACGTTGAATCCTGTCAACGTATCCACATAAAGCATCCTTTTTAGTTTAATTATAATCTATCTAGGGATTAAAGCAATGGTGATCTTGTCAAACCCTAGCCCATCGGGACTTTACCCACTTACTGTTTGATGGTATTTTATATACTGGTAGTTCACTGTTCAAATCTTTATCAATTAATTATTAAAACATTATGGGTCACCTGCGGATCCAACTAAGCTCATAATTTAAAGACAAAGATAAAACATTATTTGTGATCCTATTGGTCTAGTAATATAAAACACGATATAGAGAGCTATCCCAGTATCTAGTTCACTTGTTTAGGCGTAACTAGACCCAGTTGAATGATAGGTCGCATATTCAAACACGTAGACAAGTATTCACACGATAAACATAATAAAACTGTTCAATGTAAATTAAGAAAATCGATTTTAAAACAAACCAAACATTAAATCTTCATTAAGATGGCTAATACCCAAGGGTATTAGCCCATAACCATTGTAATTATACAAGCGTGATCAATTAACCAAGGTAAACTAAACGTTTTACCGAACGATACCAAAAATTAAATGATTACAAGAGTATAGGAATTACACGGTGTCTTCTATGGAATCATGATCGATGCTTGACCTTTGGTTGCTCTTCTTTTCTTCTGAAAATCATCTTTTATGTGTATGGTATGAAGAATATGATTTTGCACACTTAAAACTCGTTTTTGAGTTTTCTATTTATAAGGTCTAGAATATGGTCGATATGGCGTATTTAAAGTCTTAGATATGGCGTATTGGGGATTTCTTAGAGTAGGGATCACGTTCGATATCTTCTAGAATATTTTATTTCCATATAGCTTAAATACGGCGTATTGCCTTCTTCTAGATACATTGTATTGGATCTTGTTTCCTTCGTGGTCTTTGGTGAGTGCAGGCACAAATACGTCGTATCGTCCTTGATGGATACGGCGTATTGGTTGCCAGAACACTAATCTTCAAATATCTTTGTTTAAGCTCCAGAATGCGTGCCTTTTAGTTAACTTTCACCAAGTACTCCATAATTACTGCAATTATCAAATATAAATGATTAAGTGACAATTATTTGCAATAATATCCAAAAATAGTTAATTACATGGATAAATGATCAATACAATAGAACGTTATTTGATGTCATCAAATATCCCCCCACTTGAATCCTACTTGTCCTCAAATAGCCTTTAGAAGTTTATGAAAATGTATCCCTAAGGATTTTTCTATTTAAGCATTTATTTGATCTATTACAAGTACACAACCAAACACCTCACGAAATAGAGAAGATTAAAACACTCAAAATCATTTAACTAATCTATGATGGTAAACAGGTTACTATTCGCTCAATTGCTCGTCGTGACGAGATTCTAATCATAAGGCTTGGTACAGGAAACACATCACCCTACTAGAGCTAAGGAGATAACAATTTTTATAAAGGTAACAAGGGTTTTTTATATAAGGCTAGTGCTGAACATTTCTACAATCTTTCACCAAAAGTACCACACCAACAAGGCAGCTAAAGCACACATACATGGCCGTAATGATGGAATAGACATGTGTGTTCGATCACATCCTCATTCGAGTTTAACCAAGGGTTATGATGAAGAATGATATAGGGTAGGGATCTTCTAACTTTCACCAATAGTAATAAACATAAAAAGGGGGGGGAAAAACAACAGGGCAGCTGAGACATGCATGACAAGTCCATAAAGACAGAATAGACATGCATGCACGATCAAATCCCTCATTCGCGTAAAACCCATGGTTAATGATTAGGAAAGGGAATTAAATTGTTGTTAAACAAAAATTACGAAACAAATAGACTAGGTCCAAGATATAAGTTGCTAGACACTTTTTCCCAACCATTACCATGATTAAGACACAACTATTTACAAACATCTTGATCATTGATCAAAAACAACAATCTGAGTTGGCGTTCCCGTAACGGTCAACTTCCCAATCATCCCATACTTTACATACTTTTACAAGACAAGTTGGCGATGTCTACCACTTTTACAAAACTTTACATCGTTGACTTATAAGACGTATCAATGACTAATCGATCCTTCATATAATTCCTTCGGTCTAAGCTTTTTTGAACGATTATCTTCAAACTTTCCTCCTCTTTTTTGTTGCGATTTTTCTAATTTTTTTGATTTTCTTTTTTTGAACTATACTATACTACGAAACTTGGTGTAATTTCACCATCTTCACAATCATAATAACTCCATATAATTCCTTCGATAATTCTTCATTCTTCGGACATGTACCAATAATTGTGTTGGTAGTAAAAATACATGAGTTTTTAACTACATTATACATTCCCATTTGCGATGTGCAAATATATTCCCAACCATTAAATAAACCAAAGATAGAAAATTGACACAGAGATCGAGAAATAACATACTTTACACTTTTAAGCAACTACACACAGATAAAATGGGCTTAATCTAACAGGGTAGGCTAAGGTGTAAAGGTGTAACAAAACAAACAGATGGTGTAATTCCTAAAGGATTAGCATCTATTGATTTTTCTATGGGTATCTTACTCTTAAGATGAGAGTAAACAAAGGGTTCTATACGGGAATTAACTAACCAATGTAGTTAGTTAATACCACAAACATATAAAGGCTTTTTGGGTGTAAATCCCTAGAATTTTACCAATTTAAAACAAGGTTACTCCATCTAAATCAAAAGAACTCATATTGAAGTCTCGAATAGATATACCAAGCCAAGTTCTAAAGTCTACAACATCACCGGCACACTCATATTTTGTGGAATTTAGGTAAACATTTGGAAACGAATAAGGTTAAATCCTTACAATATCTAATAAGGGTTATTGTGTGCGGGTTTATGATCAAGTAATTCATAAAAGTAGTTTGAAAAAAAAAATTTATGTCATAATTTAAGTATTTTAAGTTTGAAAAATAGGGACAAGTATACATTCTAATCCCATCCCCCCACATTGTAATATACAACGTCTCGTTGTAAAGTAAAACATTAAAAACAGGAATTAAAAAGAATTAGAATGAGAAGCTCCCATGATATTTTGCTCTTTAGATTCTTCAAGTTGAGTATATGAGCAAGAATGTGTGTTGTTAGTGCAGGATTTATGTAGGAACCAAAATACACTTTTACTTCACCATTGAAACAAGAAAAAAAGATGAGAAGAATGATAAGAAAAATAGAGAGAGGTTAGAGAGAGAAAGTAGGAAAGAAAAAGAGATGGTTAATTCTTGCAAATGTAAAATGAACAAATGAGAACCAACACCCTCTCCACACTTTGAAAGGGGTATTTATACTTACATATGGCCGGCCTATTAAGGCTTTAGTTAGACCGTATGATTTTGTTCTTGTGTCGAGCTCGGGATTACAATGGACCTTAGTCCAGAACTAGTACAAGATTAGATTACGTTCACGAGCCCGTTTACCCTTCTAGCCTATTACAACATACATGAGATAAAGACCAAGACTGATAATATAATTGAGGCTAACAATCTCCCCTTAAGCTTGGTTTTTGAGAGATTCCAAGCTTTCATGTTAATCTCGTTATCTTGAGGCCAACAATCTTCCCTGAAGCGAGGCTTCTTGCAGATTTTGAGCTTCCATGTTCATATACATATCTGAGGCTAACAATCTCCCCTAATGTGTGGTCTTCGAATTCCTCAGGTGAGATCTTGAATCTTGCTTCCTTGAACTTTTTGAGATTGCTTTGTCATTGAGTTCTTGAATCTTTGTCTTTTATTATGTTGTAGGCTTGTTCTTTCATACTGTATGATCTTTGATCTTAAAGCCTTTGTCATTGTCTTATCGACCTTTGTCTATGATTTCGATATCTTTAACATCTTTTTCCTGTTTGTCTTGGAAGTCTTTACCACCTACGATCATTGTGGTCTTGACCAACATGCTCATACTTTGCATCTTATTGAAAGCTTGCTAATAATCTCCCCCAAAGCTTGATTTCTAAGGAGTTATCTTTAATATTAGAGTATGCGGAAGTCTTTGTCTTTAATACTTGAGCTTTCTTGATACTTGAATCTTGATGCTTATAGTATGTCTTTGTAGTTTGAGCATGAGCATGTGGTAATGAATCCGACTCAGCTGGAATAAGGTGTCTCCATCTCCATCTTTATATGAATCCTGAAATAAAACAGTCAGCAATAAAGCTTGTGGACAAATATGGCTTTGTCATTCGCCCAGATTTGGTTGGATTAACCTCTGGTTCTGTGAGGACCAACCTGTGATCAGATAGATTCAATTTAGTAGAATCTCCTTGACAGGATTTCTAGCTTTAAGCGTAAGATCCTCCAACAAAGATGTTATAGATTCACCATGCTAGCTTGTTCTCAATATCAGAACGTCTCAAAGCAGACAACATGATATGAGTGAATCGGTTAGTTACTATCTTACCGATTGAGTCGTCAATTCATTTACTGGAACAAGTTTGATTCACATGGAATCACACCATCGTTTCTTTCCAGTTGACACAAGTTTGATTCATATAGAATCGCACAAGTCACCTACCGAGCTTGTTTGATGTTGGCTTAAGTAGGATTTCCATCTTCATGATGAATACTTAAGTATCACTCGGATGTTCTGGCAAAATCACAAGGATAATGGATAGGACTCTTGTTAATAGCTTTTGAACTTGATGATGTTCAACAAGTGTTTGTAATGGAATGTGTCCTAATGAGATTTATTTTATTGATCTCTTGGCTCTAGACTCGATTAGTGCGTTTTGGTTTTAGTACTTAGAGGTTGGAGCAGACTGCCACCTATTTAATATCAACTAACTCGAAGTGAGAAAGTCAATAGAAGTCGTGTGTATCTCTATGACAAATGAGACAATTTCTTGAGAGAAACTCGAATGGCTAGGAAGGGTTGTGCATTGCATCACTGGGTCCATGACGTCTTTCTTCAATACCAACAATCATCTTTGTGATTTTAATAGATTATGTACTGACCTGGTTTCTGCCTAAGTTTTGTGGAGGGCTTCTTTCTTTAGACCCTTTATCCTTACATTTCTTTTTCATTCTTTAACCCCTTCAATGCTTACCAAGACATCATTACTAACACCTTGTTGTGATTGTTCCAGTGTTAGCTCAATCTTATACACAATATTCCCTTGTACTCATTCATCTCCAATCATACCTAAGGAATGCTATTTCTAACTATGGAGTATCCTGGTTAGATCCCTCCGGTTCTGGTTGGATCATTGGACTAATACCTAACCTAACCACCTTATGACTTCAGAATCGCCGTGAATAAAGATGTTGTTGGGTATGAGATCGTAACCATAAAACCTTTTTTCATTAGTATAAAGCACTTAGAGTCATTTAGATCACTTATTATTTTCAAGATCACATTTTAATTACATTTCTCCCCTTATTTTAAATACTAATTCACTTAGTTTTTGAAATACCATGTGATTAAAATTTGTCATGAAAATTCTGTGGAGAAAACATATTAGCATGAATTATATGGAACATTAACTTGCTCCCCCTTAATTTTACATATGTTTGACACCAAAAAAATGATACCAAGTTGTAAAATGAATATAAAATTGAGGGTTAACATTGTTGAGCACACAATTTTGAAAGATTATGAATTGTCATTGAAGAATTCTTGAAAAATTGTGCTCAACCAGTGGGTCATCTTATAACGAACATTCTATTGAGTTGTCATTATTATTACTGAGTTGTTATTCAGATTAGTGTAAATGTTTTGAATACCGAAAGAATTTAAGAATAGTATCTAAAAACATTAAAACATTTGTTTTTTCAAAAAAACTCCCCCTCAAACATTGACGCATTTTGAAAAATAACACCAAATGTAGAAGAATTGTCTTGTAAAACTATATGAGGGATGGAGTGTTGAACATATAATTTTGAAAGATTATGAATCATCAGTGAGAAATTCTTGAAAAATTATGTTTAATATTTTGAAAAACATCATGTTAGAAGACTTCTCTTCTAACACTAAGGATAAGTGCACTGAAATGTACACTCTTCTTTGTCCTTCGGGTCCGGGTTACAATCTGAGAGCAATTACAAGTCATAAAGAAAAATAGAAATGACATGTTTTGAAAGAATTTGAAACTCCTGCTCGAACTTCATTTACACACCTGTGTCAATGTTAATCGACATTTCTAGGCACGTAAATGTTATCGATTCCAAGAGACATGTCGAGAAGAATCTTTTTGTGAAACATTTTCTGATTTTTTGATTTTGTATTTTCTTTTTGAAATTTTATATTTTTGTATTTGTTTTTATATGTTTTATATTTTTTGTATTTTTCTTTTCTGAAAAATATTTACAAGTCGATGTTTGAAGAATATATCAAGCAGATTCATTTTCCAGAACCTCCAGTTCTGCTGGAGTCAAACATCTCATACCAATTCGTCTGACAAGATACTGAAACCTATCTTCGGGTAAGGCTTTAGTAAACATATCAGCTAATTGGTATTCAGTTCTGACAAAGTACAATTCAATTATACCGTTTTCAACCTGTTCCTTGATAAAATGGTATCGAGTATGGATGTGCTTGGTACGGGAGTGCTGCACGGGGTTACATAAGATTGCTATGGCTGACTGAGAGTCGCAATACAACGGTATTTTGTTGTAGTTGAAGCAATAATCCTTAAGTTGTGTCCTCATCCACAGTACTTGAGCATAACTTATAGATAACACCACGTACTCGGCCTCTGCTAATGACATTGTAGTACAGTCCTGCTTCTTTGACATCCAACTGACTAACTTATCACCTAGGAATTGTATTCCTCCATAAGTGCTTTTGCGAGTATCAATACATCTGGCATGGTCGGCATCTGAAAAAGCTGTTAGTTCAAAGCCATAATCCTTCGAATACCAGAGTCATATGTTAATGGTACCCCTTAAGTATCGAAAGATAATTTTAACCTATTTGAGGTGTTTTTCAGTCGGTCTTGCTTGATATCTTGCACAATAACATACTGCTTGCACTATGTCTGGTCTACTAGATGTCAGATACATGAGTGACCTGATTTTACTACGGTAGTCAGTTTGGTCTACGAGTTTTCCACTCAAGTCTGCATCTAATTTAGGTTTGGTAGCCATTGGTGTACCAACGGTATCACATTTTTCCATACCATGTTTTTTAAGTATTTCTAAAGCGTACTTGGCCTGATTGATAAAGATACCTCTTAGGGATTGGTAGATCTGAAGTCCTAAAAAGAATTTCATTTCCCCTATTAAGGACATCTCAAATCCACTATGCATTAATTTTTCAAATATTTTAGAAAATTTAGGGTTTGTAGACCCAAAAATAATGTCATCGATGTAAATTTGCACAAGTAGAATGTCCTCTCCGTATCTTATCGTGAATAGAGTAGGTCAATGGTACCTTTAGTAAAGCCTTTGGACATAAGGAAATTTAAGAGTTTATCATATCATGCTCTTGGAGCTTGTTTCAATCCATATAGAGCTTTCCTTAGACGGTAAACTTTCTCTGGATGATCAGGATCAACGAACCCATCTGGTTGTGCAACATAAACCTCCTCCTTTAGTGGACCATTAAGATATGCCATTTTAACGTCCATCTGGTAGATTAGAAAAGACTTGTGTGCAACATAGGCGACGAAAATCCAAACAGCTTCCAAGCGAGCAACTGGAGCAAATGATTCCTCGATATCAATACCCTCTTCCTGAGCATAACCCTTAGCTACAAGTCATGCCTTGTTGTGAATTACAGTTTGGTCTTCATCCTTTTTGTTCTTCCATAACCACTTTAGCTTGATTACGTTCTTGCCAAAGGGTTTGTCAACGAGTTCCCAGACTTGGAGTCTGTCAAAGTGATGAAGCTCTTCCTGCATTGCCTCTATACATGCATAATTGGCCATTACTTCCTTAATGGTTTTTGATTCAGTAGTACTCATGGTGAGTGCGAATATACACATTTCAGGATTGGTTGCAAGTTGTCGTCTTGTTTGTACTGGCTTTGATAGATTTCCACGAACTTGTTCTAGCGGGTGATCTTTTGTCTATCGGTATTCGGAATTGTGTGGTTGATAGAAGGCATGCATATTTGAATTATCAATGTTGCGTGAGGAAGACTTAGCAATTTCTCATACCGGTGTACAGAAAGGATTGATAATTTCATCTTGATGGAACTATGCATCTTCTGCTTGATTATCGTTGTTTTCCTCAGCATTAACATTTGTTGGAGTTGTTGGTTCTGTTGAAGATGGATTATTTGTTGTAGGTGGTGTGTCTTGTTGTTTAGAATTATCGGTGGGAGAAGAAGACTTGTTGACACTTGAAGTACATGCATTGAAGAATTCATCGTACAAAGGACTGAAAAGAAGATCCAACTCTTGTTGTGACGGAACTATTGTATTTGCTGAAGGAGAAACATTTTGTAGTTGCGGGACGGGGCCAGAGTTGTCATAATCTAACGCCTTATGTCATTGGGGAACGAGGCCTAAAGTGTCATTAGCAACAGACGTCTTCGACAGCTCTTTGATTTCATCAAATCGAAGATGTATAGATTCAACTATCAATTTGGTTCTCTTGTTGTAAACTCGATATCCCTTAGACTGAGTGAAGTATCCTACCAGAATGCACGGATCTCCTTTTTTCTTTCATCTTATCCAGATTTTCACCATCTCTGGTTAGGTAACAAGTGCAAAAAAATGTGAAGGTGTTTAATTGAAGGTTTCCTGTCATTGGTTATGTGATATGCTATTTTCTCATGTGTCGGGATGGTGATAGATCTATTTTGAGTATAGCATGCGGTTGCAATTTCTTCAACTCAAAAGAACAAAGGAAGTTTAGAAGCTAAAAGCATCGTTCGAGCAGCCTCAACTAGTGTATGGTTTCGTCTTTCGACAACGCCGTTCTGTTCAGGTGTTCGAGGAGTGGAAGTTTGATGCTCAATTCCTTATTCTCTAAAGAATGCATGGAGTGTCTTGTTTAAGAATTATGTGCCTCTGTCAGTTCGAACAGAGATTACTGAGGCTTAAATATTTCGTTGAATCATTGTGAGGAAAACTTTTAAAACTTCTAGTGTTTCATCCTTGGATCGTAGAAATAGAGTCCGGGTATATCTGGAGTAGTCGTCTATAATTACCAGAATATATTTCTTCCCATTTATGCTAGCAAACCGCATTGGACCACATAAGTCCATATGTAGCAAATGTAACCGTCCTTTTGAACTTAGAACAATCTTTGTCTTGAATGAACTTCTTTTTGCTTTACCCACTTTACAAGAGGAACATAGTTGATCCTTGACATATCTCAACTTAGGTAAACCAATCACGACATCCTTCTTTGAAAGCAAGTTAATGTATTCGAAGTTAAGATGAGAAAGTCTTCGATGCCATAACCATGCTTGAGTTGGTGAGGCTTTAGCCATGAGACAGATTGGAGTTAATGAAGTTGTTTCTTGAAGGGAAATTATATAGAGATCATATCCACGATTATCGGTTAGTAAATCGTTTCCCTGAAGATCTCTAACGAAACACGTAGATTTCCGAAAAGCAACCTCCAAATTCGCATCACAAAATTAACCAACCGAGAAGAGATTGTGATTGAGGCCTTCGACATAATAAACCCTGTTGATCATGATATTTCTTTGAACTAAATCTCCATAACCAAGAATTGGAGAAAATTGATCATTGCCAAAATGAACAGTACCTAGATATCTTTCAACAAAATTGCACAACAGCGTTAGATTGCCCGCCATGTGCTTTGTGCGTCCAGAGTCAACAATGAATAGGATGAGTTAAACAATCTGCAAGAGAACTAGAGGATGATGGAATACTTGACAAATTGGATCCTAAAGAATTTGTGAGTTTTAAGACATTAGTTATCCTAGATACATTATCTATGGCAAAGCTAACTCTCTTTTTCACATTGTCATTCTTAGTTTTAGTCACCCATTTCGTTTTTGTCTTAGGAACCCATTTATATCCTGATGGGCGTTGTTGTTCTATCCACCATTTCCATGTCTTACTAGTTTTCTCATACAGCATCCTATAGTAACTCTTAGATTTCTGAATAGTGGATTCTGATGCAACTATTTTCTTAGGGGGTGTTGCAACAGATTTGTTCGCTTGACTTTTGGGTTTTCTAGTACTAATAGGCACTACATTAGGCTTCTTAGTTCTAGCATTCACGTCATTCAAAAATTTAGAAACACAAGCATCATGATTCAAATTAAACACACATTTTCCACACGTAGCACAAACAACATTAACATTTGAAGTTCTGAATTTTAAACTGTCATTACACGCAGTTACAGACTTTGTTTTATTAGAAATACTAGATATCCTAGGGTGGTCTTCTACTTCAGTCTTCTTATCCTTTACTTGACTATTGTTTGGCACGACCTTATCTTTCATTTGAGTGCTCCTAAGTTGTGGTCTGCTAACATTGGTATCATCCACCACGGGTGGGTTTAGTGTTTTTATTGTGGTAACTTATTTTGAGCTTATTGGATACGGATTATTTCTTTTGTTTAGAGAGTTTCAGCTTTTTAGCATATTCTTTTATTCGATTTACTTGTTGTCTACTTATTTCAAACAGTGCTCAACATTAATTTTGCTGTCTCTTTATTTCAAACAGTCATCACGATTTAACAATTTCAAGTATGTCTTTCTATCCAAAACAAAATCTATACTTCCTTTCTTTCACAACCTCTTTCTAGATTACAAAAAACGTGGCTTATTTGGGCTTTATAAAAATGTTATTTGGGCTTTATGGATTTTGGCTATTCGTTTGACTCATATACTTATTAAAAGTCTCCACATCTTTGCTATAAAAAATAACTAGCTTCTGGTTTATTTGGTTAACTTATTAGCCATAGCTTATTCTTAAAGCTTATTCAAGCTTTTTCTGGGTTTCATCTTTGTGGTCCACGTTTTGGGTATCAAGACAAGAAGGAAACATAGATCTACAATTTTAGCATCAAAGGACGATTCATTTTTTTGTTGGTTTCTATAGAAGACAAAAGCAAGGACACCAGACTCGCATGTTTAAAGTTTAACCGGATACGCATCATTTCTTTATCAACCGTCCTCGCAGTTTACAAGCATAACCGGACTCGCAGTTTACAAGTTCAACCGAACTCGTAGTTTACAAGCTCAACTGGACTCGCAGTTTACAAGTTCAACCGGATTCGCAGATTGTTCACTCACCGGACTCGTAGTTTTAAGCTATTTTGGGTTTTTTAGTTTCTAGAGTCGGTTAGTTACGGGACTTATAACCTATACCGTTGTGATCGTGATTCGTTTTCGATCATCGTGGTATATTTGGTTTTCGCCGTCAATAGTCGTACGAGCCCGCGAGATTAAAAACACTTTCGTTCATTGTTAAAGAAATTCAAACGAAGAAGAAGAAAAAAAGAGAGAATCGTTGGTTTTAATAAACTAAATTTAGAATTTGGAAAAATTAGCCCCTGGACTTTAAAACCAATTCACAATTCATACTTACTTTGTTCATTAACCCTATTTGTTGAAATAGTCTTACACCGTTAGTCCTTATTCTTTTAAAATAGCCCGTTAGTCATCAAACGTGAATCGTCATTGCACGATTAGTCCTTATTTGAGTTTTAATCATCCGTTACTCATTTTAAGTTGAAAGTTTGTGCACCGTTCGTCGTTTTAAGCTCATTAATCGTTACAAAAGCTCACGTACTTCAATTTCAACAACGATTTCAACAACAATTAATCATTGTTTCATGGTTTTTTCTTGATTTAGTAAATTCTTGTAAAAGTCGATTCTTTTTACGGTTTAAGTCATAGATTTGTAAAATTCCGTGAACGTTAATTAATTTCAATCCACAACAACAATCACTTTACCTACTTAAGATCCTACAAATCATCTTCACTTCAAATCTTAACAAATCATTCATCATGACAACTCCAATAACAAATTCCACAACCGACAGTCAAATGCATAACAA
>BQNB010080475.1:1738-29921 GCA_026074375.1 Tanacetum coccineum
TATTCTCAAAACGTCAATATCATACAAAGTTCAGATAAGATCAAAACAAATTTGAAAAGTGATAGAAAACTATTCAACCCCCCCCCCCTTCTAGTTTTCCATAGGGGCGTTGCTAATGTTGTCGTTGAGACGGCATGGCTACGTAATCTTCTTCGAGAACTATACACACCACTAATGACCGCTACTCTTGTGTACTGTGATAATGTTAGTGCTGTTATTTATCTGCTAATTCGGTGCAACATCAACGAACCAAACACATTGATATTGACATTCATTTTGTTCGTGATATGGTTGCTATGGGTCACGTGCGTGATCTACATGTACCCTCCCGTTATCAGTATGCCGATATCTTCACCAAGGGACTGCCCTCGACCTTGTTTGAAGAATTTCGATTCAATTTGAGCGTCCGACCTCCTCCCGCTCCAACTGCAGGGGCGTATTAGTCAACATTCAACATTCAAATTCAATTCAATATTCAACATTCAAGTCAAGTCAACATTCAACATTCAAAGTCAAGTCAACATTCAACATTAAAAGTCAAGAAGTTTATATTTGTTAGTTATTAATTTGTTTAGGCCCATTAGTATGGATGTCATGTAATTAGGCCTAAGCCTATGGTCATTATTCTAGAATGATCTTTTGTATCCTATATAGGATAGCTGTTGTCAATAATAATCAAGGAAATCGTTTACTCCTAATTGCTTAGGGATGAAACACTAATAAAAAAGCATTTTTACCTTTTTTTAACAAAAAACTTTCAAGATGAAATTTACTTGCCTAAGAAATTTTTACAATTTTTACCTTTAATCTACATAATTTATATATATTTTATAAATATTGAAAATTCATTTTTGTACATTCTTTTCAAGATAGAGAGTGTATTGCGTAACTAAGATTGTCTTTTTTACCAAACACACTTAAATTTTAAATTTTTTTAATGTTGTATATCACGATAAGCAAGATGTACATTTCCAATCTAAACTTCTTCACATTCCCCCCCCCCCTTCCCGTAGTTTTGATCTTCAATTGGGCATGAGCAGGCCCATTCGGTCGAGTTTAGAGCTTTGTGAGCTTTTATAATTGTGCAGTCTTGTGGCCCATCTTCGTCTATCTGATAATGGTGATTCGTGGGAATGTATTATTGAGGATTCAAGAGCTTTTTCTGTCAAAATGATGCGCTCCTACACAAACCAAAAGTTTTCCACATTACAAGTACCCCCCAACTAGATGGAACACACTATTTCCTTTAAAACTCAATATCTTCATCCGGAGAACCACAAATAAGCGACTCCCCACGAGAGCTAATCTTGACTATAGAGGAATTGATTTGGAGAGTGTTGGTCGGCCCATGTGGGATGATGCAATTGTAACCGAAGACCACATTTTCGTTTCGTGTTCAATTGCTAAGGACACATGAAAATGCATTGCGGACGGGTGAAACATTCCGAGCATCACCATAGCTAATCTTCTCGAAGGATTAAACCTTGCTGATAGAGTCCCCTCCCTGCAGCCTCTATCAAGTCGTATCGACGTTGTTGTATCAAACATTCATTTGCTATTTGGAGGTTCCGCAAATGATAAAGATTGCTACAAAAAAGATCACCATACAAGCCGCATTATTCATTGAATGTAAAGCTCTCGTCATTTACTTGGATCTTCTAGTAGACCAAAAAAGAGTTCTTTTAAGTGGATAGAGTGGATTATGTAAACTTTTGTAACGCTTTATCACGGTTGTTTGTAACTTCTTCTTAGCTTTTGTAACTTCTTCTAGCTTCTTGATAGTTTGTTAATTATTTTCTAGAGGTGTCTGGATGGGTTGTGCAGTAGGTGCTGTCGCACAGGGCCTCCACTTAAAAGGGGTCACATTATTATTAGTTTTTGCATATACATACGTATAATACTATACAGTTATGTGCATTATTAATTCAAGTTTATTATGCAATTCTTTCTAGTTTTAACAAGTATAATAGGGCCTCTATGTTATTTTGCCTTAGGGCCAACATAAAACCACGAAACGGCTCTGTCTATTCTCTTGCCGTTAAAAGGAAATGAAAAACTCGTTTTTTAAAGCATTTCACTGTCTTTTCCTCGTTATAATCATCAATTCGTTCGACTACAAACTTCTTTGCTACAACACATGCTGGCTGACTTTTTCCACAACGGTTTCACTCAGTAAATGCGTCACCGAGTATTCCTTTCATTAATATTCAAACAAAGTACAAGTATCGCTTATGACAAGTACGGGCAACTTCTTCCTATTTTTAAATGTTTGTTATAAGTGGTCTTTTTTAATATCAGTGTGTCATAAGAATATGATATTATGAATAAAAAGTGCCATAACAAGGCTGAGTTCATTATAAATAGTTGCTAAAGTCCTCGTTTCAATTCCACCAATTTCATTCACATAATCACAACCTACCATTTATTCAGATACATCAATCCCCCTATTCACTCATTATTAGAAACTATGGCTGAACTCATTGCTTCTATCCTGATTGAAGAAGTTTTAAAGAAACTCACTGGCGAAGCTGTGAAGCAAGTTGATCGAGTCCAGGGAATTCATTCCGAGTTGGAGAGCTTGAAGAAGACATTGCTCCGTATCCAAGCTCTCCTTGTCGATGCTTCTGACAAGGAAATAAAAGAAGTTCTTGTTCAAAACTGGCTCAATGATCTCAAACATTTGGCTTACGACATAGACGACATTCTAGACGATTTGGCAACCGATGATATGCATCCTGAGTTCGTGAAGAATTCAGGAGCTAGCACTAGCAAGGTACGAAAGCTCGTTTCATCTTGGTACACAAATTTCTCACTATTTAGTCGAACACATAACAGGTTCGATAATATTAACCTCCAGTTACAAGATTTAGAAAACCAAAAAACAACTATTGGTTTGACGGAGAAGAATGGAGTATTAGAAGTGAGGAATAAGAGGTCAAGAGATATAAATAGAGATTTAGTGACCTCTTTGGTAGATGCATCTAGTATTGTTGGTCGACAAGGTGATAAGGATGAATTGATTGACAAGCTCTTAGGCGATGATCCACGTAACGAAAACTTTAGCATCGTGCCCATACTTGGTATGGGCGGGGTAGGCAAAACAACTCTAGCTCAAATTTTGTATAGCGATAAACAAGTGAATTCTCACTTTGAGCTTAAGGCATGGGTTTGTGTGTCTGATCCGTGGGATGGTATCCAAATAAGTAGAAGTATTTTTCAATCTGTGAGCGGGGAGGATAGGAATTTTCAAAATTTTAATTTGCTTCAAGAAGCTCTTGTCAATAAACTTAGGGGAAAAAAGTTTTTACTGGTTTTAGATGATGTATGGACCGAGAGCTATAAGGATTGGGAAACCTTAGTGCGTCCATTTAGTGTATGTGCTCTTGGAAGTAAAGTTATCATAACAACTCGAAAGGACCAGTTGCTCAAAGAGTTGCCTTGCAGTCAACTAAAACAATTGCAATGTCTCTCCCCTGATGATGCTATGTCTTTATTTTGTCAAAATGCATTGGATGCAAATAACTTTGATTTGTATCCAACACTCAAAGCACATGGTGAAGACATTGTGGGAAAATGTAAAGGCTTGCCTTTGGCTTTAATAGCACTTGGAAGTTTATTAGGAGAAACGAAAAGTGAGAAGTAGGATGGAGGACAATGGTTGGGATAGTGAGAAATGGAGCTTTAATAAGAGGGAGGCGGAATTATTCCAGCTCTTAAACTAAGCTACCATGAACTTCCTGCATCTTTGAAGCAGTTGTTTGCATATTGCTCCTTGTTCCCAAAGGACTACTTGTTTGACAAGGATGATTTGGTTCTACTATGGATGGCAGAAGGATTTTTGCACCAACCAGATCCAAGCAAATCAACTGTAGAAAATTTTGGTCTCGATTGCTTTGATGACTTGTTATCACGCTCATTTTTTCAACACTCACCTAATGATGAGTCTTTGTACGTTATGCATGATCTTATGAATGATTTAGCCACATCTGTTGCGAGAGATTTCTTTTTCAGGATAGAGAAGGGAATGGGAAAAATTAGAAAACGAACTTGGGATAAGTATCGTCATATGTCTTTCATTTTTGAGGAATATGGAGATTACAAGAACTTTAAGGGAATCAAAGGACCTAAAGGTTTGAGAACATTCTTGTCCTTAGGGTCAGGGGTGAACGAATGGTGGCTAAGTAACTACTTGTTGAATAAGGTTTTGGTTGACATACTCCCTCAGTTGCAATTCTTAAGGGTTTTAAGTTTGAGTGGTTATGAGATAAGTGAGCTTCCCGATTCCATTGGTAAATTAAAGCATTTACGCTATCTTAATTTATCTCGAACTAAAATAACACAATTTCCAGAAAATGTGAGTGATCTCTATAACTTAGAGACGTTGATCCTTTTTGGTTGTTCTTGTTTAACTAAGTTTCCCAAAAACTTCAAAAAGCTTAAAAGCTTGCGGCATCTAGACATTAGAGACACTCCACTTTTAGAAGACTTGCCTTTAGGCATCGGTGAGTTGAAAAGCCTACAAACTCTTACAAAAATTATTATTGGAGGAGAAAATGAATTTTCCATAACCCAACCTAAAGGTTTTGAGAATCTTCAAGGGAAAATTTCTTGTAAGGGATTTGACAAAGTGCTAAACGCAACGGAAGCACAAGAATCATACTTATCACAAAAGAGGTTTACTGAGTTGGAGGTGGAATGGTGTGATGTATCAGATGCTTCCCGAAATGACACAACTGAAAGCGATGTCCTTGATGCATTGAAGCCAGATAATAAATGTTTGAAGAGGTTAGGCATTGTGAACTATCTGGGTTTAGAGTTTCCAAAATGGGTTGGTGATCCCTCGTTTCATAAGTTGGCTCGTGTGTCTATACGTGGATGTAAAAAGTGTACATCTCTACCGCCACTCGGGCAACTACGGTCACTTAAGGAGTTATCTATTCAAGACATGTTTGATATAAAAGTTGTGGGGTCAGAGTTTCTTGGTACTGGCCTTGTATTTCCTAGACTTGAAGTTCTAAGTTTTGAAGGTATGCAGGGGTGGGAGGTATGGTCAACCAATGGCACAAGTACTACTGGGGTTGTTAAAGATGCAGTGTTTCCACGCCTGAAAGAGCTGCGTATTACAAATTGTCCAAATTTGGTTAATGTCTCACCTGAGACACTACCATTGCTGAAGCATCTAGAAATAAGTTCATGTGGTGGTGGTGTGTTGAGAAGTTTGGTTCATGCAGGTCCATCAGTCACCAAGTTGATAATTGTGTCTATTTCAGGGCTCACTAATGCGGTGTGGAGGGGTGTTATATTGGATCTTAAGGCAGTTGAAGAATTGATAGTCAAGAAGTGTGATGAAATAATATATTTGTGGGAATCAAAAGAAGTATTAGTAAGTAGTAGGATGCTTGTGAACTTAAGGAAGTTGAAAGTAGAGAGTTGTAAAAATTTGGTGAGTTTAGGGGAGAAAGATGAGGAGGAGTACAATTATGGGAGCAACCTCCTAACCTTTCTTTGGTCGTTAGAGGTATGGTCGTGTGAAAATTTCAAGCATTTGAGTTGTCCAAACAACATTGAGGTGTTGCAAATCTTTTGGTGTGATTCAATTGCATGTGTCTCCTTCTCAACGGGAGGAAGGCAGAAGCTCAGGTCAGTTACCTTTCATGAAGTGAGAGAACTATATTGTTAAAGGAGGAGGTTGCAACGAGGAGGAGTGAGATTATAGGTTACAACTTCTCAACATGCAAAAAGCATGCCAATGCTTGAATATGTATGGATACATCATTATCCAAATTTGGCATTGCTCATTGAATTTGGGGGTAAATTCATTCACCTCACGACAATGTCAATAGCAGATTGTAAAAGTACGGTGGAGTCATTATTTGCATACCTCGAATGGCCGAGTCTCACCTCGTTAACTAATTTGGAAATATATGATTGTCCAAGTATGGATGCTCCTGGGCTTTGGCCTACCCACTTGAGTAGGCTTTTTATTGGGCGGTTGAAGAAGCCTATATCAGAATGGGGCACTCAGAAGTTTCCAACCTCACTAGTTGACATAATCATTAGAGGAGAAGAAGTGACTAATTGGAGTCAATTGTCTAATCTTCGTCTTCCTTCATCCGTTACTCAACTTCGCATTGATAATTTTCACAATTTGGAAACAGTTACCGCGGGACTCAGGCACCTCACCTCTCTCCAACATCTCACCATTTCTGAATGCCCAAAGATGAAAGATCTACCAGAAACGTTGTTGCCTAAACTTTTGAGTTTGAAAATTTGTGGATGTCCAAATCTGAAAGAAAGGTGCAGTAGAGGAGGCTCCTACTGGTCCCGAATCTCCCATATCCCCTGCATTGAAATAGACGGGGAATCACAAACATAATATGAAGGTGTGTTCTCTCTATGCTGTTTGACTTCTTTTATTTATTACGTATATTTAATAATTAACTGTAATAAGCGTTTATTTCATTTAATCGCAACAGTTTATTTTTTGATTTCCAAAGTTAACTAGGATTTTGATTTTGATTTTTTTTGTTTTTTTTAGCAACAACTATTTATACGTCAAAAAGGATTTACATAGTGGTGGAAGGCAAGCGGGCAACAAGCTGCGGCGCTAGCCCTTTTCGGAAATAAACAAGGTCAAAGTGGGTTTATCATCAAATGCTGATACCACTGCATACTGTACGTGGATGTTATATAGTTTATGCTCCTTTAAATTTATACATTCAGACAATATCTAATTTGTAAAATACAATTTGACTTGCAGTGATGTTAAAACATGCTCATGATGTGGTGCATGCAGAAACAAAAGAGATCATTGTATGCTCGTGTTTAATTTGCAGTTCATTGGTGGAAATGTGTTGCTATATCATTGGATGGAGGCTAGTGAGTCGTGAAAGATAAGACTACTTCGCCTTAACAGATGATATGACCAAAGAGTGAAGACAAAGCTGTTTGATGCATCAAGTTCACGTTTTTAGACTACTTTGGTGTTGTTGTTCAATGTTGCTGTTTGTTAAATTTTCTATTAGCAGTTTGAGTATTTGTTTTATCGTTTTAAATTGGCGAGGTTTATTTTTTTCTCTAGTGTATATTCTAAAAGGAAATGTCTTTCGTATTTTGAGCCATCTATGTAATTTGATATGTACAGTTGTCTCCTTTTCACCGAAAAAGTATCCTGTGTTCTAATAAACAAAGTCGATATTGTGGCCCTTATATATGGGACACATATCTTGCTTAATATGCCACTTTTTCAACTTTAAGATAGACCATCATAATTGTTTCTCATTCCTAGATGATCATGGCATATTGTGTATTTGTGTTTGCTCCACAGATAAATATTCAGTTTGTACAATCGGATATAATCTTGTGTCAATTTTCCTACCTATTAGTCCAACAGAAAATGTGAATTGACACGTTTACCTTTATTACTACCGGGAAAAATATGTTTAGATTGTACGATGATCTCTGAAAATAGCAAACTGAACAAATACAATTATTTAGTGTTTTTATCATGTTTCGCTTTTTGGGATAGATATGGTGTATATGAACCTGTTTGCATTGTTTGTTAACTTTTTTTGAACCAAAATTTGTTCAGACTTCTTGGGCACCTCTCAACAGAATCAAAACAGAGGAAAAGCATGACTAAAACCATTTTTTATACTGTTCTAACATTCTTTCCAAAGAAGAAACTATATATAATGTGACGTTAATCCTTGTTTATGATAAGCACAATGATATCAGAAGTTGCTTTGAATGCGATAATAGAATAATATGATCTTACCAAGCATGTTTTCAACTCCTTAGGATGACAACAAGTATATAAATCGATTATACCATGTGCATCATAACGAGCCCCAATACCCACCTTGTTAATTTGCAAAGATACATGTATACACATGAATGTAGCTCAAACGAAATATAAGACTTCAAATTATATTTTGTAAGCACATAATAACCGAAAGAACTATAAAGAATTGCTACGTCAAGAGATCATAGATATGTCACCCGCTACCTAACCCAACTGCTCTCCATTTCGACCCATTACCCAATCACTCGACCCAGCCGTTTTGTCAACTATAATCTGAGTGTACATACCTTGAGTTCCTCGGTTGCAATAGTTTTTGACATGATTTGGTATCATAAATTTGGTACATTCCTCATTCGGAAATGCTTGATAATGCTTCAAGACACCGGGATACAAGGAGAGAGACTTAGCACAAAACTGAAACAAAACAAATAAGGTACTGAATAACAGATATGTATTTTCATATTATTCACAACAAAACAAATTAATTAACGCATGCATGTCACTGTCAGGGTATGCAACCAAAGACATAAGTCCCGAGCCTAGTTTTAAGCTACTAATAAATGAATTATGATATATTGGAGCAAGGCAACACAAAAAAGATAAAGGTGTATGTATAGAAATTCTTTTTTGATGATAACATCAGCATACCTCAAAGATACCCGAGTGAAAATTAAGAAATTCTGCACTTTTGAAGTTCTTGAGTAACTTAACCAGAGGGCGAGCATCATCCTCCTCAAAAATCAAATGTAAACACTGTAAACCATCTGTCGACAAGCTTAAAGGGTACTCACCATCTATTAGTAAAACTACAAAAACTTCACTCTTACAACAAAGTGTAAGTTAAAAATATCCCTTAAACACATTTATTAGTAAAACTAGAAGAAAAAAAACTTCACTCGTTCAAATGGAGTAATGGACCAAATATCACATACGCTAACTTTCAAAATCCCATACAATTGGGTGTTCCACCAAATGTTCGAAGTAATGCCAACACCGAGTGACCAAAACCTTGAAAAGTTATGGCTGTACTAATTAATGTGCCTAATCATGTAAACATGATAGTTATGGTTGTGTATATGTTAAAGGAGTTATGCTGGTTGACCATTTATGACCCAAACATGAATAGACCCATCCCTAACCCATTTATACAATATCAGGTTCGTGATGCCAAATGCCTCCTTTAATCTTGAAGGTACAATTGGGCAATTTAAGTAAAGGTTATTCTCAACTTAATTTTATGTAGAATATGTTTTTTATTAGTGCCACTACCTAGTGATGAGTCAGCTTTTAGCGGTTATGTTGTTCTTTTTTATGGGTTTCGTCTACAGCTGCTAAATTGGCTCATGAGGCAGAATAAGCAATCGCTTATTTATACAACTTGGTTAGTAAGGTTGCTAGAATAAATGAGTTTTGATGATTTGTGACATGCCACCTTACACTCTGAGAATATATCACTCTGCTCTTCATCGTTTGTTTAGTTAATTTCTTTGTTGCATTTTCTCTTATATTTTCATATGACCTGTTACCTTACAATTCTGAGATTGACCTCGCGCTCATCATCTACTATTTTCTCATTAAATAAGTCAGAAGTCAGAACAATGAAAATGCACACGAAAGATATAATTCATCCCTTATAATTTCATCATCCATTTCTTGAAAAAACAGGACTACAAGTTTAGGCAAAAACACAATTAAACACAAAAAGGCGAAACTCATGATCTATTTCTTACAAATTAATGAATTATGACTCCAAACAATATGTATAAGAAGAACCTCCCTATCCACTGCTGCTCTAATCATTATACTCATCATCCTTAACTTTGCGTTCTCACCTCATTATCCTCATTCAGTCGCCATATATCCCATGTTCCTAATCTCGTTAGCCGTGACTGTGTTCCGTATTATTATGTTAGGATTCGAGAAACTCGTCCTATGATCCAACATAATCTCCACACTCAATCCCCAACCTCCACCACCTTTCAAATGCATTAAATCTGATGTTCAGCGTAGATAGGCATGTTTGCTGATGGTACAGTACACCAAACCACAAACTCTCTAATAACGAGTTCCACCCGCAATGGGACACAAACCCTCCAACTGCTGGGTGGGCTAGTATCTTCGCCTGTGGAGCCCATCCTATTACTTTCCCTATTTCAGACGTGCGCCCCAAGAATCCTTCTGGCAATATAAGTCCCGGATCCACGTAATCGCCTGGGACTTTTGATGTTTGGTCTGATGGAGGTTGACGTAAGGACCATACGAATCGATATCCACTCTGCTCTAAAGCAAGTGCTATTTCTTTCACTTGGATCTCATCAAAACTTCCCATACTTCCGAAACATAAAAACACCACCGAGGAAGGCAGTTGACTGTCCAACCATCCGATTACATTATGGTCAGAGTGTTTTCCAGCTTCTAGGTTGAGTATCGGTCCCACCGGATACACCGGTGGGATGCTGATGTCAAACAACGACTCCATCGCGTATGTTTCCAGTTCTATAAATGTATTGACCATTATTGCTTTGGCCTTTCTCAGTGTCCTGGTAACCAATAGGAAAACGTCCAGATCTTCTTTTGTTTCGACAGTGGACGGAAATACCTTAGTTGGGACGGGTTTGACAAAACTCGGAACGAGTATCTTGGTATCTGAACTGCTCAACTCGATAAGGTCTTGGTTCTGATCATCACAGAGTGTCTGGAGATATAAATTAAATCCAAGAAAAGCAGCATTAGAAGTGAAAAACATGTAAGTTGGAACATTAAACTCGTTCGCCACATCCATCACGCCGGTACAAAACACGTCGATGACAAACCCCACAACCTGACCGGAACCCGGTTGACTTATCATTTCAGCCACGAAATTTCTAACAGATTCGCAATGACTGTTAATGAATTTGTGGAAGTAAGTCATGGGAGACTGAAATTCGTTCATTGGCAGGTTTTCTTGTTGAGGGAGCTGTATGAAGGATATGCGGTCCACAGAAATTTTAGCTAATGATTCGATGTATGTGGTGATAGCTGAGCCAAAACCCGTGCTAGGTGGTTTAATGATAAGCACGGTTACGGAGAGACGTTGATCACGTGTCACAAGTAATTTTGCGATCTCGATGGTTGACATAATATGACCAAGCCCCGGGGCAGGGATGAATACGAGCTTCGCAACTGGATTCACCATTTCTTTTAGTTCATGAATGCTTATGTGACATTTCTAATTATATACATATATATAATAATCTTTGCCCGTATGATGTCATTTCATTGCCAGCGGACGTTAAATCTTAGGGCTAATGGCATGATAATATATCATAGTTGTCACGATTTTCTTTTATATGTATCGAACAAAATTTTTTGCTTTTCAGTGTACTAAACTCGATTTTATTGTACCTCCTGAGTTAATAAAGTGAGGGGCAAAATGGTCATAAAATACACAAAAAATGCAATAAAATCGAGTTTAGTACACAGAAAAGCAAATTTTTTTGTTCAATACATATAGAAGAAAAATCGTGACAACTATGATACATTTAGCTGTCATTTGCCCTAAATCTTATGCCCATATGAATTTGTTTATTATCATGCGGAACGCTCCATGAGAGAGACTTGTATAAATAAACAAAAATGACATGATTTTGGTCAAACAAAGCTATCATGATACTATTGTTTGTATCTAAACTGATTTCACCATGTGCATCAAAATGAGCACCATTACCCATCTCATTAATTTACAAAAAAGCATTGCTGTAAAAATGGGCGGCCGATTAATCGGCGCATAGACGTTAGGCGGGGACTAAATGCCTAGATTTCGACTAATCAACATTATTAATCTTGTTGGTCAAAAATCGGTCAACATAACAATTAATCGGATACAAATCGAGCATAAATCGTCCAAATATGACAAACATGGTCAACTCGGTTAACACGAGTCAACTTTTTCCAAAAATTACAATTGAGGATTTTATTTTAATATACATCCCTTTTTTTTTCACAAAATCCGTCACCACAGCCATTCAAATGCTCCTTGAGCAACGATTTAATAATTGAATGTTAATGACACCAATTGAATTTGGAAATTGATTTTTGAAAGTTAATTGAACCACTTGAAGTTTGAACCTTAAAGTATTTTAAATCATTTCATTTATGTTATATATATAATTTCGAATATTTATAGTTTTATGTATAAAAAATCCAATCTGATTAATTCCCGATTAATCGCCGTCTAACCGATTAATCGCTAGACTGTACCAGTCGGCCCTGCTAGCGCCTAGCGATAATTACAACTTAGCAAAAATCATTATTCTATGAAGTATTCGTTTACATGTGTCTATTATAGAGTAATGTGCAATTCCGTATGATAAATTGATGAATACTGATGACGTATAGTACGGACCGGGCACGACCCATACTTCTTTGTGGGCTTAACCTGTATCGCGGTCACGGGTCGCGGACCCGCTAGTGTGTCACTGTCGCGGACCCGCTAATGTGTCACGATCGCGGTCACGGACACCTGTCCGGAACACGGCTTTCACGGCACGGTCTCCAACGGTTGTATTCTGCATGCAACTGATTTATGCGCTATTTCAGGGAAGGATAACCCTAAATTAAGTAGGGGATATACTCTGCTAGTTTAAATAGGCCAAGATAATGTCAAATCCCGGTTTTGTCGGATAAGGCTTAGGCCGAATTATGAGGAAATCCTAATGAGCATGAGGCCTATAAAAGGATCAACAATCATCATCAATGAGGTATCACTAAAAAACCCTAATCATACTCGATTACTCTCCAAGAATCATATACTTACTCTCACGCCGGAGGCTAATCGTGGGATCCGCTCCCACGATAAGGTTAACGCGTGTTCTTTATTCCTTGTGCAGGAGTCCTCAACGAAATTCACTTGGTGCAGGAATAAGGTTCCTCAGCCTGAATAACTACATATTCGGGCCAAATCAGATCCAACCTAACTTTTGCATCAACAAGTTGGCGCCATCCGTGGGACCCGACACTAGGAATCACTCTGAAGAATGAGCGCAGTGGCTAACACAACCCCAATTGTGACCACTGTCACAAAAACAACGAACAAAGAAAAAACGCAGAAGGAAAAGGATAAAGTTAACATCCAAGACTTTTGTGAGGAACACTACGATGACATCTTACCCATTATCATGGATAAAGCCCGTCGCGATAAGCGAAAAGAAGTTCATACCAGACCGGACTTCGCAGAAAGCTCCAAGAAAGGTCGGAGAACAAGAGAGGGTTCTCAAAATTCAAGTGCTGGCGTTTCACCCGTGAGATACCACACCTCTTCAAGGAGGCCTAGGGTCCAGGACCGCTTGAGATACAATGACGAGAACGTGTTTAATCGTCTGAGCCGTCGAAGGAGAAGTGTACACGAACGACTCAGCGATACCTACTCACCAAGCATGACAAGGTCTAGACCGAGCAAGATAAGCTCTAGAGAGCCTTCCCGCATTAGAGGTCGCTCCCCCAGTAGAGACCGCCCCCGACATAGAGATCGCCTACACTGAAGAGTCGTACGATGGTATCTACTCCTCCCAAGGGACTAGGACCATGTACAGAGGACCCCCTCGAGACAGACGTCGATCCAGGAGCACGAGGAGATGGAGGGAAAGCGAATCTCCACTATCCCGCGGATCTGAAAGCAGCACCAGTGACATGGGCCATTGAAAGTCAAAATACTTATTTACGTTTTCTAGTTGCGAATTTAATTTAAAAACTAACAGTTAAGCGTGCTCGTGTGAGGGAAGCACTAGCATGGGTGACCTGTCGGGAAATGGATAAATTAAAGATATAAAAACATTATTATCAAAAGGTTTTAAATCAATATTTGGGTTTATTGGGTAAAGAGCGGAACAATAAAATTAATATATATATATAATACTTAAATATAAATATATAGTTTTATATATTTAATATTACTGTATACCAACAACCACATTACGATCACTAACGTTTTATTAACAAAGTATTTTTAAGTAAATTTTGATGCATCATCCGCATTTCCCATCATTCCGATTCTAAGCCAAAACCTATACTCTCTTAGGTTGCATTCATGTACCGTTGTTTGTTTCCGCGTGATCATATTTCTAGACGTTTACTCTTTCATTTCATTGACTCGAGGTGAGTTCATAGCCCCACTTTTACTCGTTTTGATTAAATGTTTTATAACTATGGGGTGAGAAACATTGCTTGCTTTTGAAAATTAGACACAAGTACTATACGTGAGAATTTTCCCCGTTTACGTGTTGCCTAAGTAGCGTTTAGACCACTATTGCCTGAATTATCATGAACTGTTAATCACCCTTAACCGAATGGCTGGTTAAGTAAGCGTGAGTGAATAAATAGATTTATATGGACTAATTATCCCTATCCGGGTAAGAAGTACTTACTAGTTCGAGTTTGCCAAGAACTAACGGATATATGTCATGTCAAAACTGGTTAGGTGGTCTTTGGCCTGACACCTGTAAGGGCAAGCAAAATTTATAGCAGTGTACATGCTACGTTCCCCTATTAGCTTTGGTGTCATGAGCTTAGTGCAACGTAAATACCTTTTTATGTGAAGTTGTATCTGTTATAACTGTCGCATACATTTTGATAAACTTGTGGTCCACATTAATTACGTTTGAATTAAACCTATGAATTTACCAATTTATGTTGACGTTTTAAGCATGTTTTTCAGGTGGTTAGCTTTGGACTTCTCTAATGTGCTATGTGGAGTCTACATGCAATATGATATCATCTCTCAAGACTTTTCATGTCAATCATACTCGTTGTCTTTTGAAAACTAAATTTTGATTCGGCAACGTTTAATTTCTTTTGAATCTTGTAAAACTTATCCGCTTTTAATAAATGCAACGAGCTATGATTTTCAAAACGTCCATTAGTGGTCGTTCTCTTGTGCTTTGTGTGATGTATATTATGACGTCACGCCCCCGGACACGTATTTCGTCCAGGCCCCGTTTGGGGTGTGACATTTTACTTGTTTTCTTTTCCCTTTATTCGTTTTTACCGGTACTTCTATAGATCATTGGGGACAATGTTCAACTTAAGTGTAGGGGGAATAAGCCTTAGAAACTATTCTTTCATTTTCCATTTGCTTTGTCCTTAAAATGATGGGTAATATATCGAAACATAACATAAAAAGGTAATTTTAACCAAAATTTAAATTTTTTTATGACACATACCGACGAAAACCGAGTATTAATAGCGTTTCATGGGTAGGAATGTATATGACTAGCACAAAAACTCTCATAATTCCACCTTAAAAATGTGAGGTTCGCCTTTAGATCTATAGGAATTCGGGTATCCGTTATTGATACCCAAGATAGTTTATACCTTTAGCTTTCTCGAGTTAAGGAGTGAGCAGTCATATGTGTTTATTCCTTCATTACGGATGTGTACCTGTGGTCTCTGTCGCCTTTTCTGGAGCATTGAGATCGGTATTAAATTATATGAGTGTACCGATAGTATATTAAATTCTAGAACTTGTTATTGTGATGCATCCCAAGACCGCATAGTGAGTATTAGGATTTGCTAGATAAGAGGTACTAGGATTAACCCATGTTTTGAACCTGTAATTGTTATGATGGTCACACCGATCATATAACTATCTCACACCCTTGTCATGCACTCATTTTTAGTGCAGGATACCCCTAGTACAACCCTCCGATCCTATCCTTTTTCACGGTTCTCGTAATTTCTAGTTAAGCCGGACTATTAATGAAGAGCATTGTCACCTTTAAATCAATCGTTACACCTAAATCGCCTTAGCCTACCTTGTATGTACTCACCTTTAGTACATTATTGTTTTAACCCAAGTTAATTATTTGAGTACACGGTTGCTAAGTCTTTATCCTTGTAAATACAGTTTTGGGAGGATTGAGATTCATGGTAATATTTATTTCACGAAAGAATGAGGAAGAAAAGTTAAATCAATACCCCCATATGTGTGTCAAATGATCTCCATGTTATGTTGATCCATCTTAAATCGGGTCATTAGTTAGATTGTAAATAATCGAGTATGTAAAGGTTCAAGTGTAGGGGTGTATCTATAAACCCCCATGATGTATTATATGTTTAAGCAATGGCAGGGTAAAAGTGTACAAAAAAGTAAAAAAATATACGGGCTACCATTTGCTTATGTTTATCATAAAGTCAAGAAAAGAAAAAGAAAAGAGATTGATGTAGAGTTGTGTAGAGTTTGTATATCTTCGTCCGAGTCTTAGCTTAGCAACCAAATCAACGTGTATTCATATAAATAATTAGTTAACCCTTCCACTCCAAATTCACCCAAATCCACCCAAATGTATCCCATCTGTTTCCGTTTCCAATATATGTTATTTTACACCTACACCCCACAACCCTTTAAAATACCTCTTAGATAGTAATGAATAATGTTTGCACCTAGCGGTGAAGGTTTGATCATTTACCAAGCCTATGGTAATTTATATGCTATGACAGGTAATGAGTGTTGATTTTCCGTTTCCCCATTATGTTATAATTTATTATACACCCGAGAGAAAGAGAGAATCCCAAACACTTATGTGAGGTGCAAGTATATACTTTTCGTGCTTTTAATTACGAAGTGTAGAAGGTTGTGTTGTAAAATACTTTTAAAGAGTAGGTTAAATGACCCTCATCTTGTTATTGTCTAGGTAGAAAAGCCTATTTGCTTGAGGACAAGCAAATTCCAAGTGTAGGCTATTTAATGAGGTGTCATTTTATACACTATTTCGGGGTCATTTAACCTCCTAAATCATACAAATATGCCCAGATTATTTGCTGAATCGTTTGTTTTCAGGTTTTTAGCACTTGGATGACATTTGGAGGAAATACACGTGACTTTGGCTCATTTGGAGAAGAAACGAACGAGATTATTCTTCTCAGAAATATTGTTCTCAAAGCGTGGAGACGGCGTCGCAGGCATAAAGCGACGCCGTTGTGGTCCATCTAGTGATGGCGTCAGAGATTTAGTGACTGCGTCAGGACGTGGCCGACTTAATGAGGATCTAGAATCATCCACGTAGCGACGGCGTTAGGATTACAACACGACGCCGTCGCAGCGATATCTCTATATATACTATACCGATTTTAGGGTTTTAAGTGTGTAACTTTGTATAACTTTTGGGAGACGAACCCTAGCTCTTGTAGCAGCTTCATAGGTCGTTTTTAGGGCCTCAAAACCATATTGTACTACCTTGAATCCATGTTTTAATTCAAGTAAGGTTATTCGTCATTAATCATTCAATATGTCTATGTGTTGTGTGATTGATTTATCTCTTTGCTTTTATTATAACATGCGAGGCTAAACTCTCCTTTGTATTTGTTTATGATTGCATGAAAGTCGGATTGTAGATCCTTTTATTGTTGCTTCTTGATTGATGATTGTGCGCGTTAGGTTCTAGAAAACCAGCTTTTGTCTGTATCGTTGTAGACACGTCTAGGGAAACGCGAGTGCGTAGAAAGGATACCATCGGGTAACAGTCTTCATACTACCTTGCCCCTTTATATGGTTGATCCCTCTTAAGATATTTCACATGCATTTAATATACTCTTAGGGGCCTTGTAATAGTCTTCATACTACCTTACTTGTGCGTTGCCCTAAGAGAATATTAAATAGACAGCGGGTTCGTGTAATCCGTTCATGACCTAGGAAATACTTACACATATCATCACAAGTGTGACAAGGAAACAAGATTAGGAGAAACAATCTGATAAGTGATGCATGATTAAGTAAATACATTTAATTATCATAAAGTTATCACCAGTAGATTAGATATTAGTTTAATTAGTAGTTAAACAAACCAACCTCTCAAACCATAGATTTACTTGTTTTCCTATAAATATAAAAATTCACTAATTCATGCGAACCTTGTGGTAACATTTTTCTCCCCATGAAACTTTTCATGTCTTAAATTTTAATCAATTGGTATTTCAAATACTAAGAGATTTAATATTTTAAATAAGGGGAGAAAATGTGATTAAAATGTGATCAAGAATAATGTGATCTTTAAGACTCTAAGTGCATAACTCTTTCCTTCATGTGCGAAATCATTTCGAATATCAATGCACATGTGTAGAGGGAGCATTTCAAAAGAATAAAACTCTCAAATTGTTCAAACGTTTTGATTTCTATCAAACACTTTGATTGATGTTGAATGGTTTTATGGTTTTGATCACTATACCCAACAACCAATGAACTCACGACATCGATGGAGTCATAAGGTGGTTAGGGTTAGGTATAATTCCTATGATCCAACCAGAACCGAAGGGATCTACCCATGGACATTCCATAGATAGATTATAAGTCCTTAGGTATGATTGGAGATGAATGAGAATAAGGGAATAATGTAGACTAAGGCATGAGTTATCACCGGAACAATCACAACATGCTGATAGTAATGACGTCTTGGTAAATATTGAAGGGGTTAATGAATGAAAAAAATGTATGGATAAAGGGTGAAAAGAAAAAAGCCCTCCACACAACTTAAGTAGAAACCGGGTCAATACATAATCTATCAAAATTACAAAGATGATCGATGGTATTGAAGAAAGACGTCATGGACCCAGTGATATAATGCACAACCCTTCCCAACCATTCGAGTTTCTCTCAAAAGAGACTTGTCTCATTTGTCCTGGAGATACACACGTTATCTATTCACTTTCTCACTCAGAGTTAGTTGATATTGAATAGGTGGCAGTCAGCTCCAGCCTCCGATTACTAAAACTAAAGTGCACAAATCTAGTCTAGAGCCAAGGGAGATTAATGTATAAATCTCATTAGGACACAATTCATGTATAACACTTGTTGTTCATCAAAATACAACAACTGATATCAAAGAGTCCTACGCATTATCCTTGTGATCTTGCCAGAACATCAGAGTGATACTCTTTAGTATTCATAGTGACGATGGAAATCCTTCCTGTGTCAACATCAAACAGCACTGCGGTAGGTGACTTGCGAGATTCTATATGAATCAAAATTATAAGAACTGGATATCAATTTTGGTCCAGTAAATGAATTGAAGACTAAATCAGAAAGATAGTAACTATCTGATTTACTCTTATCGTGTTGTCTGCTTTGAGACGTTTCGGTAATGAGAACATGCAAGCATGGTGATTCTAATACATCTGTGTTAGAAGATCCTAAGCTTTAAGCTGGAAATCCTGTCAATGAGGTTATTCTAAATTGAACCTACCTGATCACAGGTCGGTCCTCACGACACCGGAGGTTATTGCAACCGAATCTCGACGAATGCAAAGTCATATTCGTCCATATATGTTGTTTATTACTAACATTCAAATGCAGGTACAAATGTCGGTGTTGCAGCCTTATTCGAGCTAAGTCGGATTCATTACCACATGCTTATACTCAAGCTTTAAAAGTCACACATTCAGCTTAAATGCAACAAGAATGTTATGAGTCAGAAAGCTCAAGTTCATGTCATAATACTCTTCCGCAACTCTGAAAGTCACAAATTTCCTCAATGTCATCAAAGATCTTCAAAGTCAAACAAGATAGGGGAAATTATTGGCCTGATGAAGAAGAGGAAATTAGGAGCTTTCAAGACAAGTATGAGCATGCCGGTCAAAAACACAAGTTGATCAAGAAAGTCAAATCAAGATTATTCAAGTCAAGGAGATAATGCAAGATCAAAGATCCCAAGAAATCAAAGTCAAAAGACGAAGGGCTCAAGATCAAGATCACAAAGCATGAATGAACTAAGCCATTACAAACAAGAAAAGACGAAGACAAGACCAAAGAAGACAAAGCTCAAGAGTCAAATCGAATCCTCACCATTAGGGGAGACAAAGTCAAAACAAGATAACCTCCAGCAAGAATGTCAACATTGGGGAGATCGAAGTCGACCTCAACATTAGAAGAGATTGTTAGCCTTATTTTTATACAAATCAAACAAGAATGTTGTCGGTCGTCTTTGTAATAATTAGTCTTGTATCGTAATAGGCTAGTCGGGTTCAACGGGCATGGACTTTAAGCTAATATTGTCCATGTTTTGGGCTAAAGCCCAACACAATCCAAGCCCGACCCATGATCAATAGTCCATACGCCACTAGGGCTTCAAGGACTATAAATAGAACCCTCTCCACATATGAAATGGGTGTTGGTTACCATACTAGATGTTTGGTTAGTGTGTGTAATCATCCAAAAACTCTCATTTCTCTCTCTAATACATCTTTCTATTTCCATCTCTTTTCTTCCTTATTCGGCTTATTTGTTGTTAGCTTATTGTTGTGAAGTGAGTAATATTTGGGATAACATATATAACGCATATCCACCTACACACAGAAAGATCTTCGAATTGCGAACAAAATGAGCCAAATATTGCAATGCTTCTGACATATGTACGATTTTATAAAAAAATATTGAAGTTTAATATATATATATTTCAAAAATATACTTTCAAAATACACCCTCAACTACTTAATAACTTTAACATAAACGACAGGGGTCAGAAACGTACAATTCTATGAAAGTTTAAATTATATAAATAACATATACCTTTTTGTCATTTACGATTGTATTTGAAAACAGATTTCACATTCATAATTATATTTATATACATACTAAAAGTCGTCCGCGCACCCGAAAAACCAAGTCACGCCGTTTTAGTCTTTCAAGCCCCGCTAACGTTTATAAACTTTAATAAGTAAATACATTTAATATATGTTTCCAGGTACATGTCATACTATATAAATACGAATACACATATTTTGTTAACCAAATAAGTAAAAAATAATATACTCACCTGAACGATAAATACTCATTCAAATTTCGTGCTTGCTAAAAAAAATGCTCAGTGAAATAAAATAGATGTGTTGTAATCGATTCGCAAAAAATTATGCCCCGGGCAACGCAGGCTATCTTGCTTGTTGACTATCAAATTATGTTTACATGAAAACAAAACAAAACAGAAAAAACATTAAGTTACTGAAAAAAAACTCTACTGAAGTATTTGGGAAAAAACAAAGATTAGAAACTTATTTCGATTAACCGGGTGCATTTAAGAAGTATTTGGGAAAAATCGATGTTTTTTTCAAAAATTAACACTATATTGAAAAATCCATAGGTGTCCCAGGCACCCACGGGACACCCCCTGGCTCCGTAGCTGAGTAGGGACATTTTTTTACGTCTCGCCCAAGGCATCAAATAACTCAAGACCGGCGGCCCTGGATATGGGTTTAAAGTACAGTTATAGTGGTGTCATTATTAACTTTTGGATCTCTACAGACTACAGGGTATAAACATGATAAAACCCTTTTTTAACTCATTATGCAATCACAAAGTGCGGGATTAAATTACTGAACTTGAAGTGGAATCCCATTCCCAACCATCATTATTAGATAATTTGTCAAATATGTGTAGTCTATTAGAAAATAGCAAGAAAAAGATGGTGAACAAGTAACTATATTTGTCTTTTTACGGACCCTCCTATCAGTACAATCAGGTAGTAATATACGAATCAAAGTTCAAAACCAGGAAAAGTCATGATGGTGATGGTATTTTATACTAACAACGTAGTAGAGATATACCATGAAAGGTATTAGTAACCGATGCTTATCTTCTCAAACTAATGAAACAAAATATCGTGACTAACTTGGATGATGCGGTTTGCTTGGGAACCCATGGTAAATTTACTTAGTTATTCATTCATGAGGAAATATTGTTGCGAATGAATATAGAATTTAAAGTCAATTTTACAAATAGCTTTTAGCTATGCAAAAGGTCAGTTTGCAAGTGATGCGTTAGATGTCCTTTCAAAACACCAAAACTTTTCTGGCAATGTGTACTTAGTACTTACTACTGTATTTTATTAAGGGGTTGTTGGGCTAAGTTTATCAAAAGAGCATATGCAACCTCTTTTTATTATTTATAAAGTTTTCTTGCAATGTCATATGAGACTTGTAAAACTTCATTTAACATATAATTTATGATATGATATAATGTCAATGACTTGTACATTACAGGTCATACCCGAAACTAAAAGACTTGGTAAAACTTCATTTAACATATAATTTATGATATGATATAATATCAATGACTTGTACATTACAAGTCATACCGAAAACTAAAAGACTTGGTAAAACTTCATTTGACATATAAAGAGATGTCCTGGTACTTTACTCACTTGAAACACATCCACCACTCTTTTGTTTTGGATGAACGCGTTGTGTGGATTGAAATTAGTGGTCTCCCCCTTAATGCTTGGAGCCCTAAAGCTTTTAAGAAGATTGCTAGTATTTGCGGTACACCTTTCTTTGTTGATGAAGATCCCAATGAAACAGTATCCATAGGAAGAATTTGTATCAAAACCAAGATACATGATCATATCAACGAAAAATGCAAAGTGATTGTTCTCAGGAAATGCTCACTAGCGTTCCTGTCAAAGAGTTGCTGACTGGAAAACCCTGATATGAAGATATGGACATTTATCTACAATAATTCAAAAAGGATCACGTCTTTAAGCACGAGGATGACTTGAGTGATAATGGTTTTCCTGACAAAGAAGAAGGCGAAATTCCAAACTTTAATGTCAATGAAGAGGAAGAATACGTCAAAAACACACAATGGACTGAGGGAGTCAAAATTGATAACTCTGGAAAGAATCAAGAGATGCCTTATTCTGAACATCATCATTCTCTTAAGGTTAATTCTGAGGTTCTGAAAGAAGGCTCTAATTCATTCTCTAAACCTCCTGGCTTCGAAGCATATAACAGTAGTAGCAAGATTTCCTCTTCAAGGAAAAATCATGTAAGTCCCAAACAACCTTCTCACTTCTCATCTGCACCTGCTAAGACTTCACGTGTCAGCAAGTCCCAATCCAAACCCCTCAACAATCATGGCTCAATGATCGAAGCGTTTGTTTCTCATATTGAAATGGGAAAGGTCTTGGGTTACGACATGGAAGGTAGCAAAAACGACCTCAAGAAATTCATTGATAGTCTTGGTGCTAATCAAGGTAAATTATGAATATTCTATCTTTCAATTCTTGCGGTTTGGGAGCGAACAAATGTAAAGCTATTGCCAAACTTTGCAACAAACATAAAGTCTCTTTCCTTGGAATACAAGAAACTCACTCCACTAAATTAGATCCGTTCAAGGTGAAAAGTGCGTGGGGTAACTTTCAGTTTGAATTTGTGGAACGGCCTTCTAATGGTAGATCAGGTGGCTTGGTCTCTATATGGGATCCGAAAGTTTTTTCTAAAATCAATGAGTTCCAATTTGAGAACTTCCTTATTGTTGAAGGAAACTGGATAGCCTCCCATACCTACTGTTTTATGATCAATGTATATGCTCCTCAAGATGTTAGTAAAAAAGAATTGCTGTGGAACGAAATTCTTGAATTCATTAATAATAACAGGGATCATCACTTAATCTTTGGAGATTTCAATGAGGTTAGACACTCTTCAGAAAGAATTGGCACGGTGTTTAACCCCTCCTCTGCCAATACTTTTAATCAATTCATTCGAGATGCTCAGCTTTGGGATATCCCCTCTTGTGGTCCACGCTTATCACTCGCTTAAACAAGCATGGTGATAAACTTAGTAAGCTCGATCGCTTTCCTGCCTCAGACTCTTTTGCCCCGATCCTTCAGAAAGTTTCAGGCCATGTCTTGGACTGCCACATATCCGATCATAGGCCCATCCTCCTCACCTCTATGTCTGTTGACTTCGGTCCAACTCCTTTCAAGTTTTATAACTCTTGCCCTGATAAGAATCTCCATTCCACAATTATGATTTTGGGACATTACATTTCAGTCAACTGTATGAACCCTAATTGTCTCTTTTAAGAACAAAATAAGACCTTAAAAATTTCATAAAGGATTGGTCTTGAACCGAAAAGACAGCTCAGTCTTCGAGAAAAAGGAGGACTCATCAAAATATTAATGACTTGGATGCTAATATTACTACTCGCGTCTCTGATATTGCGGCTCATGAACCACGTTCAATCTGGAGTGCAAACCTTTGCAAAATTGAATTGAAATGATTCTATTGAATCTCACAGAAAGCAAAATCACGTGTGTATCGACTCGGACAAAACCTCTAAATTCATCCATGCTATTGTTTAATAAAAATGCAGGTATTTATCTATTCATGGCATCAAATTTGAAGGTCATTGGATTGAAGACCCTCTTGGGATCAAAGACGCTTTTATCACTTTCTTTGAACAGAAATTTCAAAAGGTTGAGGTGGTAAATATTGTCAACAGGAGTCCCTCTTATAAATCTCTCAGTAGCGATCAAAACACCTTCCTTGATTCTTCAGTTTCGGTTTCTGAGATTAAAAATGCCATTTGGGACTGTGGCTCGGACAAATCCCCGGGTCCGGATGGCTTTACTTTTGCTTTTTTCAAGGAGTTCTAGAACATGCTAAAAAGTGATGTCGTGGACTTTGTTCAGCATTTTTTCAATTCTGGCACGTTACCAAGAGGATGTAACACTTCTTTTATCACCCTTATCCCTAAAGTCCCTAACCCCATGGTGGTTAGTGATTTTCGTCCTATTAGTCTCATCGGGGCTCAATATAAAATCATTGCCAAAGTTTTGGCAAATCGTTTAGCTCGGGTTATTGATACTGTTATCAGTCAAGAGCAATCGGCTTTCATAAAGCATCGGCAGATTCTCAATGGTCCCTTGATGGTTAATGAAGTGATCCAATGGTGTAAACGTAAAAAGTCCAAGCTTATGGTGTTTAAAATAGATTTCGAGAAAGCATTCGATTCTATCTCTTGGGACTTTCTGCTTCGAGTTATGCATTTCATGGGGTTTAGTGATAATTGGATCAAGTGGATATCAGGTTGCCTCAATTCAACTACTTCATCGATATTGATCAATGGTAGTCCCACTCGCGAATTTAATATTCAGCGAGGTCTTTGTCAAGGGGACCCTTTATCCCCTTTTCTTTTTATCATAGCTATGGAAGGTCTTCATGTCTCTATGGAAGACGTTATGGCTGCGGGGCTTTATAATGGTTTCAAAATTAACACATTGAACCTATCCCACTTATTTTTTGCAGACGATGCTTTATTCATTGGTGAGTGGTTGCGTAATAACATCAAAAGTTTGGTTGCTATCCTTGACTATTTTCATAAAGTTTCTGGTCTCAAGATCAACTACCACAAATCCAAACTTTTCGGTGTTGGTGTTCCGTTTGATGAAGTCTCTTTACTGGCCTCTATTACTGGTTGCAATGCTTTGGTGTCTCCCTTCAATTACTTAGGGTTACCTATAGACCGCAACATGGCGCTTGTGAAAAGCTGGGATCCTATTTTTGAGAAATTCTCTAATCGTCTTTCCAATTGGAAAGCATCGCTCCTTTCCATTGGAGGTAGAGCCACGCTTATAACATCGGTCTTAGGCGTGATTGGTACGTATTTCTTCTCGCTCTTCCCTATGCCTCTTTTGGTTAACAAGAAGCTGGAAACCCTTAGATCTAAATTTTTTTGGGGAAGTGTCGACAATTCTAATAAGATTCCATGGATTTCTTGGAACGTTGCCCTCGCTTCTAAAGATAAAGGGGGTCTTGGTATCGGTAGTCTTTACTCGTTGAATCACGCTCTCATCCAAAAATGGCGTTGGAGATTTCTTAATAATCCTCATGCTCTATGGTCCCGTCTGATCGTTGCTGTTCATGGCCCGAACGATGATTCTTCATCCTTTTTTAGACACATTAAAAGCAAAGGAGTTTGGTACCGTATTGTTGGTTCCATAAATTGCATGCATGAGAAAAATCTTATTCCACATTCCTCCATGCAGCGGCGTGTAAATAATGGGGCCTCCACAAAATTCTGGCACGAGTCTTGGACCGGTAACTCTCCTTTTAAATTCCAGTTTCCTCGTCTCTTTCGTTTGTCTATGAACAAGGATTGTTTGGTTAGCGATTGTTGGAATAATGGCTGGCACCTGGACTGGGTTCGCAATGTTTCTAATGGCTCCAATGCTACTCAATTGGCCATCCTTCAAAACACCCTTTCTGCCTTTACCCTCAACGATTCAGAAGACGCGTGGGTTTGGACTGTTGATAGTCCTTCTTTCACGGTAAAAAGTGCCCGTTGCCAGATTGATAGGGGTTTTCTTCCTGATGATGGGCCTGGTACTAGATGGAATAACCTCCTTCCAAAAAAGATTAACATCTTCATTTGGAGGACTCTTCGAGATCGCCTTCCTTCTAGATGGAATCTCAGCCGAAAAGGAATTGAGGTGAATTCTTTGAATTGTCCGATCTGTGACAAAGGGATTGACTCTGCTTATCACACGCTTTGGGTATGCTCGCTAGCCACCACAGTTTGGATTCGTGTTCTTAATTGGATGGATCTTCACCCTCCCTCTATCTCGAATTTGAATGGGTTATACACTTGGGTTGATGGTCTTCATATGTCGCATAACAAGAAAGCCATCCTGGAAGTTATCTGCGGTGTTGTTCTTTGGTCCTTGTGGAGATTTCGTAACGAGATGATTTTTGGTACTGATCAACCCAAACGTAGTTTATTATTTGATAAAATCGTCGATTACTCTTTTAGATGGTATTCCTCTAGATGTAATTTGCATTCCATTTCGTGGAACAATTGGATTCAAAACCCTTTAGTGGTTTTCTCTTTGTAAGTTTTCTAACGCCTTGCTAGTTTAATAAAATTCTGCCGTTCAAAAAAAAAGTAAATAAATTATAGAGACATGTATCTCTTTTGACATATTAGTGGATGGACTATTCAAAACATGTATTTACGTGATACAAAATTTAAGGATCAGGTTCATTCTAAAGAAATCATATTTTTTACGAAATTTACACTAAACGATAAACATCCATCGAGTTCACGTAAATTTCTGGAAACGTCCTATGTCCGCCCAGTGTACACATATACGTAATTAAAAATTAGTATAGGTCGTAGTGATGTAAAAAAGTAACTTGATGTATTATAATTAAGAAACACGATAAACCACATTTATATAATTGAGTTTATAAACATTGAACTTAAGTAGCTTTATTGTAAAACGAAATACATGACATGTAATATTCGGCATTATATTTTTTATCATCTTTAATCATTACATGTCCACAAGAAACGCTTATCTATAACATTTGTAATGATTAAAAATTCTAAATTTTTTGTTCATATCACCGTAATATGAGTAAAAGATGGGCGAAATACATTGTCGTGTATAGACCATGTGACGAATGAGGAAAAATCTATTGCATCTCTTATATTATAGAGAACATAAATCAAACTTTTCAAGATAATGAGCTAATAGTAGAGTTTAACATTTTTCATATAGGAAATTTGGAGTCATCCCATTAAAGTTTCGACTAGAAAGTTAAAACCGAAACAATTTGGTCAGATTTATATAAATTTCATCCAATAAAAAATATGTATAAAAATACATGTTATAATTTAGTAAGAAAAAAATAAAAAATAAAAACCAAATGTAGTGTAATTAATAGTCTAAAACATGATTTCAATAGTTAAATTTAAAAATACAATATGATATCATCTATCAATAGTTAAATTTAAAACATGATATCAAAAGTTAAATTTAAACAAAATCAGCCTCAACACCGTGCCAATTAAATAAAGTCAAATCCTTCATCCAACAAAAATCTAAAGAAATTATTTATCGGTATTAATACCTAATAAAAAATTTATGTAAAAACCTGCGTGTACACGAGTATTATAATTATAAAAGTATAAAATATTTTACCTAATAATATAAATAAATTATTTAAACAACTTCGCGTATGCACCAGACAAACTTTAGCATGCTAAAAAAATTATTAACCGTTGTATTATTAAAGTCAAATAATATACAATTTTTATGCATGAATAATTAAGATTTAAACCTATTTTAACTTATGTTAAAACACATTATATAGGATGTATGACCAAACTCTATGTGTGCACAAGAGCATATAAATATTTATAATAATAATAAAATAATAATTATAATAATAATAACAATAACAATAATAATAATAAATAAAATCCACATCATAGTATTTCAATACTTAAATCTCTTATTAGGAAAATAAAAAACTAGAAATGAGTCACTTGCACCAACCAAATTGAATCTTTTCCTATTTGTTAATAAAAAGTCAAAATTAAATTGAATTGATCGACATCTCTTATTTTTACTTTTTTTGTCTAAACAAAAAATATGTATAAAAGTACATGTGTCAAAATTGAAAAAAAAAGAAAATGTTAAAAAGAGAGGATTAATTTATGAAAATTTATTGATTAAGTTTAAACTGTTAGTAGCACTACAACAATATAAGGGTTTAGGGTCGACGTTTTCGACCCTAAGTTATAAAGGGTGTCGACCCAAAGTACTTAGGGTCGACAATTTCGACCCTAACATG